>CM031242.1:1017213213-1017456782 GCA_018340775.1 Taxus wallichiana var. yunnanensis
TAATTCAATTCCATGTGCATACACGGGATCTCAATGAGTAAACAAGATTAGTGTGTTACCAAGTGTTACTTTTGGACCTTGTTTAAACTCTTGCTTTAGCACATGTCTTGTCTCAAGATTTGTACCTTGGGCTAATCACTTTTTCATCAACTGCCTTCTAAATCTTTTCATAGCATCCTCTATTCTTTGAAAATCGTTTAGAACATCCATATGTATAGGATGGACTTTTTGCTATGTTTTTGGACACCTTTGTCCCCCTTTAATAAATAAATCACCCACTTCCTTTCTATCACATGTTTTTGGCCATCTTGTTGGGGGCATCCTTGCTCCCTCATGATTGAACATATTTTGTATTGGCCTTGATCCCCTTCTATCTGTGAATATTTTGTATTTGAATAATCCCACCTAATCGTTGGGGAATATTGCATCTTCACTTTCTCATCGTATGCGTGGCATTACGCCCTTATACATCTCATCTATCGTTGGGGCCATCAACGCTTCTTTTTCTTCCTATACATAGCTTCAAAAAACTTATAGAAAATCACAAAAACATTCAAATATGTTTCGATAAAAATTAAAAACAATATAAATCATCCTACAAAACATCACTCTTTGGTTCTTGCCTAAGCTTGTGTGTGACTCGTGGATCATCTTGATCTACCTCCATCAACAAAGTTGGTTTGCTTACTATGTTTGTACTCTAGGGCACAATGAGTTACTTGGTACTTGTTTCATAGTGCATGATTGATTTTCATAGGACCCAAGTGTCCTCCGTTATTCCCCTTGCATGTATCCTTGCTTGGGGAACCATCTTTTAACCCTTGTCGTTAATTTGCACAGGTCAGAATCAAAGCTTGATAAAAAAACATTACATTATGTTTCTCTGTTAGGTTATCTTGTTTACTTTCTTGTATTGCATTGCATTATGTATGTTGCAAGGAGTTAGGCATATTTTACTTTCTCGTATTGCATTGCATTTTGTATGTTGCATGGAGTTGGTGTTTTCAAGCAATGGACAATTTTTGTAGTATGGATTTTCATGTCATTCTAATTTTGTTGTATGCTTATATTTTTAATAAGGACCGATGACGTAGATATTTTGGCAATATGATGACACTGAAGTTGTTCCAATGCAAAGGATGAAAGCTAGTTCTTCTCTTTGCTTCTCCATATTTCTTCTACATCACCCTCCTATCAACACTATTCTTCCGCTTCACCTAGGGCATCCTGCCCCTCTCCTTTCTTCTATCCATTTCTCACCTTTTTCGATCATCGATTGTCTTCCTTCATCACCCCATCGACACTCGAGGGCATCTCTCACTTCTACTAATTTTTCTTCTACCCCTTCAAAATTTTATCCGTCTACTATCTTTGAAGTGGCGTCACTTACGCCACCCCAAAGAGGGGCAAATGTAGACACCTATAATTTAGCCTGAACAATTTAAATACTTAAATTGTGCTAATTATCCCCTTGTCAAATTGGTGACATATCGTCAATAATGCTCATCTTCTCTCCTATCACCATTAATTAATTACATTACGTTAATTAATTAAGTCTTCTATTCAACAAATACCCTAATTAACGACCTTATGTTAATTAATCCTTCCGTTTATCTAGACTAATTAGTTATTATTAATTAATTAGCTTCCCCTTTCATTAAATCAATAAATCATTATTTACTTGATTTAATTCCTTTCTATAGTCGATATTCCTCTAAAAAGCTTTTATAAGCTTGCACACCTATTAATTAATCACTTTGGTTAATTAATAAACCCCCTTTATCCACATGAGTCACGAAAGGACAAATTAAACTCTCCTAAAGTTAACTCAACCCTTTCTAAACCCCCCCTTATCCACAACTAACTCAACATCTCTATTATCCCACATGCAAAGGGATGTAGATATTACTTTATCCATTGGGATATATAAAGAGCCCTCCTCCTACATTTACACTTACACCTAATTCCTTGAGAAGCAAAAGCAAAGCATATAACAAATACACTATAAGCCTTTTGTTATTCTTGAGAAATTCACCATTTGAAGAGCTAAGCCTCATTTCTTGCATTTTCTAGCCAAGTGCTTGGGTCATATGGGAATAATCAAAGTGGTCTTGTAGCCATGCTTTGATGAGCTCTCATTCCTAAGTCCTTGGATATCAAAACAATCAATTTGATTGCCATGGAATCTACATAGGTCCATTTGCTTTTGTTGGTAATCTAGAGAGTAGAGGTTTTGAATACTTTAGCATGCTAGTTTGATCTTAATTCAAAGTTAATGCATTATGCTTAGTATTGATCTTGTTTAGCTCTTATCTTGATGGTGCTTAGATTTTGACTTAGCTTTGTTATAGAACTATTTAGGTGGTAGTTATCATTCATCTAATTTAGCTTAAGAAAAATACATGCACACAATAACCATTCATGAAGTCAATAATATTTAATCATAAACATGCAATAGAATCATCCTTCTTAGATTTACGTAAAAATGATCTTAATAACTTGAATTGTGACTTCAAGGTTGATGTTTCCAACATCCACTTTAAACTCCCTCCTTTTTTACTATAATTGCATCCATCTTCTTAATAATATGAGTAACATATGAATCTTGATCCGCTTATAACAATACTCATGCATCTCTCAATATTTGAAGTATGACCATGCTCTATTTAATAAAAATGGTTATAAAGGAGATTGATATGTCATCATTCAAAGTTAATTCACATCCATCATCTGAATATGACATTATGTTGTCATTCTCAATCATCTCAAACTGGTTCTTGACTATTTAAGAACTGTGTTCCCAGACCTCTATATAAGATTATTGTAAATGTATACTCCTAATATCAAATAGAATCTATAATATGTCTACAATATTCACTCCTTGAATCTTGTCAAGGTCTCAATTATACATGTATCCAATCATTGTATTGTAGCTAATATAATCTAAAAAGAAATCTTTAATCTTGATTGTAATCAATTATGTCTGAAGATTAGTATACTAGGACCGTGTGCTTTGGTTTAGGATGTACATAAGTAATGGACTTCATTGAAACAACTTGAGACTTTGTTATGCTCCCAGGAACACATTTATTTTCTTGGAAACCCAATGTTGTACTTAAGGATTAAACCTTTTCTCATAGCTTTTTCCTCTTACTTTGTTTTCTTATTAACTTGAATGTGAATTTAATGTTGTCTTATTCCTTATTACTAACATTATAATCCTGTGATTTCATCAATATGCATTCTCAGACCATTCATCATTTACCTACTCTTAGAAGTATTCACAATATCTCAGTTCAAAACTGTTTGAAGATATTAAGTCATTATTACAACAAAACTGGTTTGAGCTTAAAGATCTCTTCCTAGGTTTTAGAGACCTTAATCCCACCTTCAAGAAGAAATTTTTATAACTAAAAACCACTTTCAATATTAAAACCACAAATAAATTGCAAAGAAGACTCATTTTTCTATTAACTTTGAGTACATAGTATTGTAGCCTCAGTAAGCCTAACATTCCTCGATGAAAAATTTTAAACTATGATTCTTGAAGATCCAGTGCACTTTTTGATTACCCTTTATCATTTTTGGGACTATCACAAAGTTTTAGAGTCCAATTCTTTGACAATTCTTCCCAGTTCACTTTTTATGTTGGTCAATTAGGTGTCTAACGAGCTATACTGCTCCTTTTAAGACTGTCATTCATAACTTGCTTGTGTGAGCATAAAATAATATGAAAAATAATTCAATATAAATTATACTCACTCTAGATTATTAGTTCCCATTTGTAGCTCTTGATATGATTCAATGAGTGAGATACAAAGAATTCAAACTAAACCCAAGGTAAGGTTTTACAATAACCCGATAGGGATAAATTTAAAGTATATTTTCTTATATTTGGTTTCAAGGCTAAAAATTTACCTCTTAAGTTGTGTTCCAATGGTAAGAAACTTTATCCTTTCATGAACATGGATCCAAAATGCCTCTATTGTTATATAATATAATATTTCTACAAACTAGTAAACAGACCATTGATGAACAAAGTGCATAGATGAAGGGTTTCTCAATTAATCACCGTCTTGTACAAAATAAAACATCAACATATAAAATAATCTAGAAATTTATGTATGAAATCAAGAAAAATCTCTTTTAGGGAACATACTTTGACCTTAAATAACTTCTTTATTGCTTCTTACACAGTCTTCATTACAAGATACAAGCCTAGAGGCCTTCTATTCTACTCTCCCCACACTTTTTCTCTTCATTCAAACTTTTAATTATTTATTCACTTTATTTTAATTTATTCAACACCACATCAACATAATAATAGGTCTCAACTTGATCTCTAGTCTTGAAATAAACCATGAAGCTCTCCCAGTATCTGTAGCTAAGATGTTTCTCCCATCTTCCAACGTAGAACTAGTCTTCTAGATAACATTTGAAATGAGATCCATTTTTACAAAGGGTGAAAATACCTATAACAAGACCTATTAGGACCATTATTAATGTTTTAAACCCTATATAACTTATTCAATCCTTACAATATTTCAAAACCATCACAACTTTTCAAATCCTCCATTTTAGAGGGAAAATATACTATGACTTCTAGAGATAGATGAAGCTCATTAAAGTCTTCTTATTGAATTTGAAAGACACCCTTACATCAATAATGGACTCAAACTATGATAGTTACATCATGAATATGAACCACATCTTGATTCTCGGCATTAGACTCTAATGTTGGTAAAAATTTGAGCTCTTGCTCAAATGGATTTTTTTGTGTTTTTTTCTCCTCTTCTAGCCTCTTTTCTTCCTCTAGTTTTCTTTGCTTTTTGATTTTTTAGATTCATCAGTATTTGAATTTGTCTTATATGATTCTTGTATTTTCTTCTTAATCCTGTCATTACTATCAACTTTTTTGTCTTCCTTATGAACTTAGATTTTCCATGTTTGCATTTTTTTCCACCATCTCCACTTTATTTTCTTTTCCATATACCTACACTAAAAATAAATTTTAAGTTAGAAAAATAAAATTACTCCATTCTTTTCTCCATCTTCACCTTCTTCATTTCACCATTTTTCACAAATTTCTCTTGTTTTCTCCTTTTCTCTTCCTTATTCTATATATTTCTCTTCATAAGAACCATTGAATAGGTCCTAACTTCCCATGAACCTATTGATTAGATGTAAATTCATGTTTTCCATCACTAAAACAAAATATATTTCCTTGTTTGAAGATCTTATTCATGATCTTAGACCTATCATCCAACACTTTTGCAACCAAACAACTAGAAACATGGTTACACATACAACAAAGTAACGAAATTGCTTGCACAAGTGCTTCCATGCTTAAAAATTTCTTGTATTTTGTTTCTTGTTTACTCTTATCCACAACTTTTGTATCTCATTACACCTTCTTCATGCTTAGTATATGTATCCATAGATTCAAAAACAATATTAGAATGAAAATATTCTTCTTCATTTAGTGCCTCAAAGTATTCCTTATAAAACTGATTCTCTTCATTCATCCCATCCTTCTCACTCTCTTTATCTTCATCAATAGAAACAAAAATGCTTTTATTATATCTTCTCCATATAGATTTATGCTTTTAGTATCTCTTCTTCATCTTGATTCATGTCTCCCATAAACAAAACTTATCTTACTACCTTTTTTCCCTCACTTTTTTCACCTACATCTATTTTTGTCTCCTTAACTTTCCTTTTATCAAGGAAATCTAATTTTTCCTCTTGTTTCTTTCTACAAGTAGCTTTAATGTACACTTCACTCTTCTCTTCAATTTTTAGTCATACCCTTGTATTTGTTCCTCAATCATGGTTTCTAACATAAAACTCAACCTCTCAATTCTCTCTCTTAATTCATATACCTCCTTTTCTAAGACCAACTATTTTCTTCTATTGGAGAAATGCCACGAGATATTTTGGTTTGAAGAATGCATAAGTGGATGATGCGAGACATGAATTGTTCTAAAAAAATAAAACAAGCATACAAGACTGAAAATTATGAAAATACAAGAAAGATAATTGCAATAACACCTAAATATCTCCAACTCAATATGATCAAACAGAATAATGCAAGAGATGTACATATAGGAGGTGAATGTGTAACCTCCTCCTATAATCATGGAAATATCCACCTATAATAGTGGTAACCAACACCTAGAATGGTGTATTCAAGTGGTAACCAACACCTAGAATAGTGTAGTCAAGTGGTAACCAACACCTAGAATAGTGTAGTCAAATGTACACCTAAGAAAGCATATCCCATAAGTGTAGGGAAACTCCAAGTGAGGTGGAATATCCCGAGTAGGATAATACAAATAAAAAGAGGAAAATAAATCCTACAATAACACCCCCATAAGCATAGCTTAGGTGGGCAGTGAAAAAGGAATTTGGGTACCGGAGACAAGGCATGATGAGGTACCCATGTACAATGCAATCTCTCATAAGATAGAGTAAAGGGAGAAAACCCAGTGGGAAAAATTTCCCCCCAAAAAAAGAGACATGAATAAGTGAAGAAGATATAAAGACCCCCTGAAGATGATGGCATTTCTGATGTAGATCATACCCTAAGAAGATCTCATAGATGAATGAACTTAATCTTAGTAAAGGGTCTACTGAATATGTCAAAAACCTACTTTTAAGATTGGAAAAAAAATCAAATTGATGACCTTCTCATGAATGAGATCCTGAATGAAGTGCATGCAAATCTCAATGTGTTTGGTCCTCTGATGAAGGACCAGATTCCTACATATATGGATGGTGCTCTAGTTGTCACAAAATATGATTACTGGGCTACCCGATCTCGGATGCCAAGCTTAGAAAGAATCCCCTGAATCCAAATAGCCTCAATAGATGCGTTAACAGCTCCCCTGTACTCTACCTCTATGGATGATAGAGCAATATCATTTTGATTCTTACTTGACCAACTGATAGGACCATAACCCAATGAGAAATTATAACCTAAAGTGGATTTACCATACTCAATGTCACCAACGCAATATGAGTCTGAGTAACCAACCAAGTCAATTTCTGAACCAAACCTGTAGTGAATCCCATTTCGTGTGAGACCTTAATGTAGTGTAAAATACTCTTATTTACTCTCGATACATCTCATGAGGTTCCTACATGAACCTCGAAACAATACCAATGACATATGAGATACCAGGTCTAGTTTGAGTTAAGTAAATAAGGCTGCCAACAAGTTATCGATACAAAGTAGCATCAACTAAGGATGTGGAACATTCATCCTAAATATTGACTCCATATAAGAAATGATTCGGATATGGCTTACAGTCATCCATGTGAAACCGAGCCAAAAGATCAAGAAAGTACTTTGGTTGTGCAAGTGAAATCCCTAAAGCAGATTGTATAATCTCAATGCCAAGGAAGTAGTATAGTAGACCCAAGTTAGTCATGGCGAATCTATCTTAAAGAGTTTTCTTCACTGATAAGATAGTCGATGAAGTACTCCCAGTGATCAAAAGGTCATCAACATAAAGTATGAGTATCAATAATGAATCATCCTACCGTAATAGTTATGCATTGGGATCTGAATAGCACCAATTGAAACTAGAAGCAAGGAGGAAGGAATCCATCATGGCATATCAAGCCGAGGGTCTTACTTGAGGAAATAGATGGATTTTTTAAATCTGCAAACTAAGGATGAATCCTGAACAAACCAAGCGGCTTCTCCATGTAGATCTCTTCATGTAGCTCTCCATGAAGAAAATCACTCTTCACATCCATCGATGAACACTATAACCATGTGTTGTGACTAAAGTAAGTGTGAGTCTAATCGAAGTCATCATGGTTATGGGTGTAAAGGTCTCGAGTAATATATTCTAGCTACTGTGAAAAACCCTTGGCTATTAACCGAGCCTTGTACTTATCAACTGACCCATCTACTAAAAATTTGGTCCAATATATCCATCGACATCGAATCATCTTCCTTCCATTATGAAGTGAGTTCAAACCCCAAGTTTGATTATTGATTAAGGAATTATATTTCTCATACATAACACTATCCTACTCAAGTATTCATGAAGCCTCTCGAAGTGTTTGTGGATATGTCACTGAAGCATAGAAGGCATGTGGCCTAATTTTATAGTTTTCTTTGAGTACATATGTCATCCCTTGGATCCCCTACCCAAGTGTCTGCACTCTAAAGTGTTTTCCTAGCCCAAAGAGGGCCTGAAGTGGATGAGTCATGTGTCGAATCCTAATCCTATAAAATATGGATTAAAGTAGATGAGGATGACTCCTCATTACTCTATTCTACATTCAAATTGGAAGAAGTGGAAGACTTTACCTCAGGAACTTGTTGTGGATGATTTGAATCCTCGAACTGCTCATCAAAAATGAGTGAAGCAAAAGTAGATGGAGAAGCATCATATAAAGAGTCAGTAGGACACTCCTAAAACTTAACACTTCTATTGATGAACAACTCATGAGCAATAATATGTATAATTTTATAGCCCTTGACCCCCTCTAGATACCTTACAAATATGTAAGGTTTATATTGAGGATCCATAACCTTGTGTTTCTTTTTGGGGATGCATTTCATTGTTAGTGAGCAAAGACATCAAAGTGCTTAACTTCCGGTTTCCTATTGTGCCAAGATTCTAAGGGAGTTATACCTTTTAAATATTTATGTGGAACCGGTTGCTCTGTATATAACATTCACAATTGATGGTTTCTGCCCAAAACTGCAGAGTTAAAGATTTAAAGTGGATCATACAATTTTCCATCTCTTTCAAGGACTTATTCTTACATTCTGCCACGCCATTTTGCTGAGTGTAAGGTATTGTCCACTATAGATCAATAACCTCTATAGTTCTATACTAGTCAAATATGATGCTAACATACTCCCCCCATTATTTTTTCAAAGAAATTTTATGCATTTACTAGATTGTTTTTCGAGAGTACCTTGAAGTCCTGAAAATGATCGAATACTTCATACTTTTTCCTAAGGAAGTAGACCCATTTATATCTAGAAAAGTAATTTATGAAGGTGAGAGCATATTTGGCCATGATGAAAGAAGGATGGGAAAAACCCCTATGTCATGATTTTGAATCAACTCTAAATGTGTTGAAGCTAAAAAATATTTTTCGTTGTCAAATTTATCTTTAGAGTGTTTTCCAAGAGTAAAACCCTCACAAATTCCCTTTGAGAAATGAACTCTAGGAAATCCTATAACCATGTCATGCTAACTGAGTTTCTCCAGGTATAAGTAGTTAAGATGGCCAAACCACTCATGCTATAATCTGTGAACTCCTTATGAATGTGTGAGCAATGTAGTAGGAAAACATTGGGTGTAAAGTGTGAGAAGGTATATAACCTAACATGGTGATCTACCCTTCCCACTCCTACTATAGTGTCTCTATACAACTCACTGATCTCAAATGAATCTGGATCAAATAAGACTCTCATGCCCTTCCCTATATGATTCATCTGATACACTGATATGAGATTATTTGAATGTGAAGGTACACTGAGAACATTTGTGAATGTTTCACCTTCGACTTCAACAAACCCTCTCCTTGAAACGATAAATAGAGTATCATCACCCAAAGTGATGAAGGACATGTTGCGGGGCTCTCAACCTATGATGATCCCATGTGGTGTGAAGCACCAGAGTCGATAACCCACGAAGGAGTAGATGAGGATGCAACTGCAACTATTTCCTTTCCCTTATGTTTCTCTTTATCTTTTTCCTTTGCCTTAGTATATTATTTGGTTGATGAAGACTGTTTGATAGATTCGGGGACCCCTATGTTATTATTCTCAAGGAGATGAGTGAGGTGGTCAATCTGCTTCTTAATACATTTTTGCTTATCATGCCCAAGTTTCTTGTAATATGTGCACTTAACCTTTTCCTTCTTAAGTATCCCATTTGAGTGGAGGTTTCAATGGTAAAATTATAACTACCACTACAAAAACAAGATCTTTTTACCACAATAATTCTACAAAATTTAAGAGAATTGTAGAATATTTGTGGTACATCTACAATGATTTTCAACTTATTTTTAGGTTGTGTAGATTTTCCACAATTATAATATACTCGTAAAAACTTATAGAAACCCCACATTTCTAAATATTTACTTTGGAAATTCCACATTTGTTTTAATATTTAGTAATTTATGATATAAATAATATCCACCATATGATATAAAATTATCTAAAATGACTCCTGAAAAATTGCAAATAACCCTAAAACTAAAACAAACCCTAATCCTTGTGACGGCGATGGGGCACTCATCTCTATCTAGGGTGTATTTTTGGTGTGTGGTGGATTTTTAGTGCTACATTTGTGGTTAGAGAGAATGACTTGGTCCTCAATGGAAGGGAGTTTATTGAAGACAATGATAGAGGAGATGGGTTCGACTTGCTTTATATGGTAAAAGGTCTAGCTCCTCCCTGTTCTCCTGGAAACCATAGCCATGTTGGTGCGAACAACTTTCAATGTGTGGTTGTTGGCAAACCTTGTCTTGCCCCTACTACTGATGAGATTTATAACGATGGACTTGGTGGTGGCTATGGTCTTCCGTCTCAAGCCCTCTTCGAGTTTTTCCCGAGAGAAAGTGGAAATTCTGCAAAAATAGGAGATATGGGTGGCGGAGGATCCCTTGTTCACCCTGCTATTTTTTCCCATATCCTCGCTGAGTGTGCTGAAGTTTTTCAAAAGGATAATCTATCTTTCCGGGTGGTGCTGCAAGTGAAATATGATGTCATACCCCTTAAAGTGGCTAATATCTCTCCTTCGGTTACCTTTGGGGATCGGTGATTGAAGTGAAAAAAATCACCAAAAGCGACATGATCTGTTGGTTTAATGGACTGTGGTTAGGACTTCGCTACTACATTCTTGTATTTCTTCATAATGGTGATCTATTGTGGAAGGTAGAGTGGATATTTATCCATGTACCAAAGGATTTTTATTGTGGTTTTTAATATGATTGAAGATAGAGATAAAAAAATTATGCTTTAGGAACTTGAGAATGATTCTACTCATGGCGTGGTTTCCTCTTTTCAATCCAAACCACTAAAATATTTCATGTCAAGCCGTCTAGGTTCGATTGCCTCACCTGCTACTACAATTTGGGGGAGGAGAGTTTGATTTCCATTGGAAATGCCTTGGGAAATGTTTGGATATTGATACTAAAACTGAACTGTATACTCACACTACCTATGCTCGTATTTTGGTGGATCTAGATACATCGATTGATTCTTTGGATTCTATGGAATTTGGGATTTTGGATTGAATTTGGTACCAACCATTGGACTATGAAGGGGTACCCTTCAGATGTAGGAAATGCTTTGGCCTAGGTCACTTAGCTTCATAATGTAAAAGTGTGAAACAAAAGGTGAATGAGCAAGTTTCTTGGTGGAAGGATTCTCAACCTAGTATGTTGGTTGTGGGAAGTGATCCTAATTATTCTTCGGAGGATTTAGAAACTAAAGAAGGTGAGACTCAGCTACGGTTAGGACTCTCAATCCCCCTCTAGTTGTGGAAGTTGACGGGTCAGATTTTTTCAACCTACAATGGAAAAGATGCTTCCTTCAGGATCGGCCTCAAGTTTCATTAAAAATGAAATCTTGAAGGACTCAATTGTTGGAAAAAGGATACCTCGGAGATTATGCTTCATATCCTTCCAAATGAAAACATGAATCCTAACAAGAGTGAGGGTTGGACAATCATGAATATAAAAAAGAAAGGAAAGACTCTTATTGCTCCTCTTAAGATGAACCTAAGATCCCATGGACGGGAGCCTCATGGGTAATCCGCCTTTTGTCTTTGGTTAGGTTTGTTCAATTATGGTTTAGAGTGTTCCTCGAGGATGGTCAAGTGTGTTTGACCTGCCTCCTAGAATGTTCTTTGTCCTTTTTCTCTTTCCTAGCCATGGTGTTTGGGCGGTGTATCTATTGTTTTATTTTGGTCTTGGACCATGCTTCATTTTGTTTGTTGTTGTGCTTAGATGCCTATCTTTGGATTGTACAAGGTTCTTGATCCCTTCAAAATCACTCTTGTTTCATTTTGGCTGCCCTTTGGCTTGGCTTCTTTTTTTGTACAGGGTTTTTTGGTTCCTTCAAAACCAAATCTTTTTTACCCTTATCTTAAAAAACTCTACCATATTTATATTGTTTTTAGAATTTAAAAAAAAAAGATTGTACATTATAATAGGAGTTTGTGGAGATGTCACATTAGGAAATGCCACGTAACAAAATATGTACACTTTAAGAATACAAAAAGAATATTATGATAGTGTGTAAACTAAAAAATTACATAGAATATATATTTATTCTTTATTAAAATGCTTTTTAAGTGTTTTAAACATTACATGTCTCATGGTTTCCATGCAATGAATAGGGTTAGGCTCCCTTTATTGGTGTTCTCTGTAGTTTATAACATTGTTCTTCAAGCTCGGTTATCAAAAATGAAAAACTAATATAACTTAATAATATTTATAAAATTAATATAAAGTATAATGTTATTCTACAATTTAGTCATTCTTACAAAAAAATGTAGGAAATCCACATCTCTAAATATTTAAAAAAAAATCTACAATTTTTTTGAAAAATAATAAAATTCACTAATGACTAACATTTATTTTATTTTACTATATGTATAATATTTTATTAAATAATATCATATACTAATAAGTTCCAAAAATATATATACAAATTACACTCGCTCAAAATATATATCTATTATATTTTTGTTATAAATTTCAACATATATTATATATCAAAATAAAAATTTCCTTTCCAAATATATTTTTTATTTAACATACAACTACTATATTAAACTTATATTTATAATAATTATTTCATATTTTATTAATATTAACATGTATAACTATTTAATACATGTTTCTTGTTTTATTAATATTAAAGTGAAGAGTTGTCCCCTCAATTAGCAATGCCAACTCGCTACCCTCCCTAAAAGATTTAGCATGATTTGTGGTGCATACCATAAATATTTACTTAATTTATGGGATTCGGTTTCCAAAATAAATGGCATTAGATATCCAAAATAAATGTGTAACTATTTTTGAATGAACTCGATATTAAGTATAAGTGTAAAATGAAATATTATATAATAAATATTTAAAATATATATTCTAATTTTAAAAACCAAATCATTCTTATTAATAATTTTATTTCTAAAAATAAGAAAATAATTATCTTGTGTGTGGTTCAAATGAGAGTTTTATGTATTTTCACTATAATATTATTGTTTTGAATTTCATCAATTCACCATGTTTACCAAAATTTTACACAAATTAATAGATGATCAGAAAATAATAGATAATAAAAACCACCTAGAAAGTAAAATAATAATAAAATACTGAAATATTATAAAGTAGTTTTAAAGAATAAATTTTAATTTTATATTGTTAATAATCTATGATACTAGAGTAACTCAACCAATTTATTTATATTTATCTTTGAACATCACATGTGGATCTTAGGCATTTTAAGTTACTCGATTAAATTAAAGCGTTATCATAATAGTTGGTTGTAGTTTACTATATAATATTACCGAGAAAATATTGGAGGTTTCTTAAATCTTGAAGATCACGAAACCTTATTTTAAGGTTGTTTATTTAGTGATGATAGATTCATGTCAATTTATATAGAGATGTTTATAGTTTTATTGCAATCTTTGCAAATTGGTTTGCATTGCTTTAGGTTTTCCTTCTCACTTTCTCATAGTTTTGATGCAACACTATACGAGTTCGATTTACGGGCTCTTCATTTCGAATGATGGTGTGGTTTTGAAGGAGGTATTTTCAAGAATAAAATTTTAAATGATGATGTAAATGTAGTTCATTATAATTACTCGGTCTTATAAGAGGGGTTACGTGAGATCTACACTTCAAAGTGCCATAGAATGCCCATAATCTTAGGCATTATTCACATCCACATCTAGATTTTATAAACATTAATAAATTCTTATTCAAGTCAGGTTGTTTGGTGCGAATGTTTTTGAAGATCCATGTGGAAAACAAGTAAATTCATTGAAAACTTCAAAATTTTGTATTGTTTGTTTAAATTCATAAAGGTTTTTATTGATTTTCTCTAATATTATGATATGATCACATTCTATGGAGCTTAGTGTGGGTCCCAAAAAGATGGATTTAAATGAAATGAGAGGATCTTAGGCTATTTTGGAAGTGCATATGGAGAATTTCACATAAGCACATTGCGTCAATTCAAAAAAATCATTTGGGAATCTTGTGGACCTTTGAGATGATGTCAATATCTTGAATTTGATTCTTCATTTTGTTTTTTATTTTTGTTGAATACATTCATATAAATACCATTGTGTCTTTTGTGAGGGAGTATATGTAGTGCCCACATTTTTATAGCTCCAGTTATTTGTTGGTTCCTTTATGCATAGACATGTTTTGACTGAGAGACTGATATATTTTGGACATTATGCTATGTTATTTATCCTCATGGACATTATGGTATTTTGGGCGTGTAGCGCCAATTGGACTAGATTAGTATATTGATATATTCCTTATGATGTTGATGACACTAACAAAGTTACATGATAGTGAGATTTATTGGTTAGATGTTGATTTCTTATAGTCGATTTGATCAATGATATAGCTTTTTGGATTTAATAATGGTAACTCATGCTAGCATAAGTGTATGTCATTGTAATTATATCTATGGATGATTCATGGTGAACTATGTGTATAATTGTATGCATTGCACTATCAATTGTTTAATGATGTTAGGATATTATAGGTTTGATTAATTTTATGATGAGTAGATGATGTTTATTATATTGGACAGATGTGGTTAATGTGTGCAATGAGTGTGTAGGTGTGGTATAGGAGCGTGGGTTTCAAGGTGGCTACGCAATTATGCAAAAGTAACCCACGGGCTAAGCCCTAACCATGCTAAATGTTTGAGGCCTTAGAATAGGTGTATTAATTGGGCACCATGAGTGAACCCTCAATTGTAATGTATTTATGTTTTGCAAAATTAATTATGTTTAGGGTGTGTTTTATTTAAGTAAACTAGTTTAGGGGTTTTATGATCTCTTTTTAATTTAAGTGATGGTTTTGGGAGAGTGTGTGTGTGTTGGTAGAAGGGATTGGGACCACATGTGAACCTTGGGTGGACCCCACACCCTCTACCCTTGTGCCCAAGTATGCCAAACCCGAAATTGGATTATTTTGGGCATTTTTAGTAACCCCTTTTTAGTTTGGGAGTTCACTTAGCATGAAAATGGGCCCTTGGACCCTACCTAATAGGTAGAGGCATTTATTTCCAAGGTTTGGAGGGAGTTTCCCTCCCATTTTGCCTTCCTTTGGTCACATCCATGTAAGGTGGTTGGTTTGTGTGTATTTGTTAAAAGTTGCTCCACTTTATTTTATTTTCATTTTTATTATTTTGGGTGATAAGGGCTAAAAGGTGAGTTTCCTTTTACTTATTTGGTTTTTGGAATCTTTGACTTGTGGGGGGGAGGGGGTGACACATGTCACTTTCCTATTATTGAGGAAAATTTTGGGTTCCTCTTGATATTCTTCCTCATGGTGAAGGAAGGGGACTTTTTCCTCATTTTTTTGGACTTGGAGAAATTTTGGAGAGCTTGAGGATTGCTTGGACAAAGTGGGAAAATCTTAGAGTCTTGGAAAGCATTGTAGAGGTAGGATTCTTAATCATTTTCTTCCTTGTTGTTGCTTATATTGTTAGCTATACAATGGTCAATAAAATAATGTGTGTGAAATGCTGTGTTGTAAAGTTGAATGAAGAATGTAGTTTTGTTTGCTTTGTTGCTTTTGTTGTTTTTGTCTTACTCTCCACCATCATATGGCTTGATGGTTTTTGGAGAATGTAGGGGAAGAGAGAGGGATTTACCTCTCAAACCTCATGGCTTGTTGGTCAAGCCATGAAGGTTCCTACTCACCCCCCTCATATGGTTTGAGGTGGGAGAAAGGTTCATATGGCTTGAACCTTTCCCCATTCTTGGAGAGGAAACCCTTTTTGGTTTGAAAATCCTCCCAAGAAGGATTCCTTTGACATAAAGGAGGAATAAGGAGGATGAATGCTTAGGAGGAATAAGGAGGTTATTAAACATGCTTTTGTTGGTGTAACCTATGGTTGGGCACCTTTGTTTTTGGGCATCCTATTTCTTCTCTTCCCCCTTTTTGTGAGGGTGACCTTGTTTCTCCTCACGTTGTTGTCTTATCATGTGTATTATGTCTAAGTGTTTAAATGTTGCTATGTATTATTGTTGTATTTATTCCCTTTATACTTGTGCACATTGTGGAAGTTAGTTCTTCTCTCCCATGGGCTTGGGGGAGGCTAACATGACTTCCAACCATGGAAAGGAATGTGATGATGCCTATCGGTTGGGTGGTAAACAAGTCTTGTCTCTTGATTCAGCATTCTTGGAAGAACACTCAAAGTTGGAGATAGTTGGAGTCTCCTTGTCATCTTGGTCCTCTTGGTCATCTTCATTCTTTTGAGGACATTACTTTCATTATATCTTTACAAATGTGGCTTTGTGAAGCTTTCATCTTCTTTTAAAACACCTATTTTGTATTTGATGTTACTTGTAAACTTAAGTCATTTGCTAAAGAATTTTTCCCTTCATTATTGCAAGAATCTTGTAAACAAAAAAAAAAAAGGAAAGATTACAATATTGAAAGCATGAGCTCTTTTATTTTTACATGTCTTCATTGGAAGGTCTTGTTTGTTATAAACTTGTAAAATATAGTTATGCATTATACATTAAATCTGAAATATTTAGTTGTGCTTACTTTTAAATAATAAAAAAATGGCATTACAAAGTATACTATGACTTTAAACACTTTCATAACAATTATATAACAATTATATATTTCATCTATGGATCATTATTTTGTTCAGTTTTTAATATTATTATTATCTAATGTTTTACCTACAATTATACTATTTTCCTCCTTTTAATATTATTATTCTAGTGTTTATCTTGATTTTATATAATAAACTAAAATTAATATAGTTTCATTGATATAGAAGTTGTAAAATAAACATGGGTTTAAAATTTATTTGACTTTAATTTATATGTAATTAAATGTTGTTAATTGTGTTTGAATAGAAATTTAGTGATAGTATTTTAATAAATTCATTATTTTCTTAAAAATGGGATATTGTATTCCATTACATTAATGTTATGTAGATAATAATAATTATTTAATGTGTGTTTAACATATAGAAAAACCACATATATAAGTATCTACTAGAATATGATATTGATAGAGCATTAATAGTATCATTTCTAATTATTGTTAGAGATTTTCCACAAATTATTATTATTGTGGTAATCAAATTGTAGCTTCTACCTACAAGTTTTATGTGGTAATCATTATTATCGGAAATTTTATAGATATTGCCACATATATTATATTGATACGAAACAAAAATGCTTGTAATGTAGAAAATCCACAATATTAAAATATATGGAAAAACTACAATTTGAAAAAATAGTGGAATATTTACAATCATAAAAATTGTGGACAATTTACAAATTGTAAAAATTGTGGTTAATCTACACTACCAAAGATTGTAGGCTAGCTACAAATTTTATAAATTGTGGAGTATCAACAATCTAATAAATTGTGGACCAATAATAATAAATTATGAAATTCTATATTACTTATGAATTCAAAGCCAAAAATTTTAATGTTTACAATTCCGTATAGCCACAAAAATAATGTAGAAAAATTGTTGAAAAAAGCTACTTTGTTGTAGTGTATATTCACATAGAAAGGTAAACCCAATTAAGGGGAAAGGGTGAAAAGAAGGAACAAAAAACCTATGGAATGAAAAATAAGGATACGGAGGGCTGTAACAAGAAGATCTAATATTATGCAAGTAAATTTTTTGAAGACCGAAACCTAGAAGTATCGTTATGGAAAACAAAAATTGTAAGGCTGCGGTAATGGAAGACTAATTTATTGTACAAGTAAAATTATGAAAACATAGAATAGTACAAGTATAGTTCTTTATTATATGTACAACACATAAAGGAAATAGGGGAGAGAGAGAGAATCATGTAAGAGGGTGAATTGTGGAGAAAGAGAAGAAATCATGGACAAAACAAAGAGGAATGGGGATTTGATAAGAAAATATTTTTTGAATGAAGTAATGCAAGGTCAAGATTTTTGCAGGTCATATAAGACAAAATGAAAATATGTTGAAATTCAAACAAAATAAGGGGGACACACTAACAAGAAACACAAAAATCTTGAAAACTCAAAATTCATATGAATTTTGTGTAAGAAAAATGAAAACATGTAGAATTACATTACTTTCTCTCAACTTTCTCAAATAGAAAACTAACCCCACTTAAACATGAGGACATGCCCTCATATTTACATATAAAACTTCATGGATTCGCATGTCAATTTACCCCTAAAACTAGTGAGAGAATACTCCTTTCATTTGTAGCAAGGAGCCCGAGATCTCATCAGAGTGAGAAGGCATATTGTCTAATCACAAGGATTCTATTTTTGGTTACCATTGTTGGAATTTGTTTTCACCTTTACGTCATTTGAAGTGGATGTGTGAAAAGTAGTTAGATTGTATTTCCAAACGTCTTTTTGTCTTTTTCATTTTGTCTCAATCACTTATGTATCTAATAATAACTATTTGCCTCCTAACATCAATCCTTCAATTAATTAGGTTTTTAACTTTTTTTGGAAAATAAATCTTGAGAAAAGAATAATTATAGGTAACCATTTGAATTTAATGTCTTCCTCATGCAAGATCTTAAATCAGCCCAAAGGAATGCCTTTTTCTATGTATCATTTAGTTCTTCCTTTATTCAAATCGTACTGAGCATCCAAACTGATCCTGCAATTAAATCCTGCCATGATACTTCACATGAGACTTATCTCGGGATTTATTTTCCTATAAGTTCTTACTTACCAGCTATGAATTTGCAAATTCTTTGTGAGATTATAAGTAGAATTTTTCTATGAAAGATGTTGTGACATCCCTCGACTCGAGAAATGGCGGACATAGAACTGGAAGGAGATTTGAAAGATCTATATTCAGAAACTCTACATTCACTTTTTAATCTTTTTAGTCTGGATGAAGCATTTTCAGGATGTTGTTCTCAATTGAAGATCAAAAGGAACCCACGGGACCATTAACTTCATGTATAATTCAAGTTAATTTAATGAGAAAACTTGTCAAAAATGCCCCCATCTTCTCAGTGTTCTAAATCTTATTTCACCACTTGTTTCTCCCAGAAGATCATGTAGTTCTCGAGAAGTTGAAGAGGTTTTTGTTCATTATAGGACAACTATTAATATGAAAAAATTCATATATCTCCATCATTATTTACTAAGGAATCAATAGAGAAAGAAATCCTAGTCGATGTTCATGTAGCATATGATTCAGAGAGCTCTAAGAGATATATCATAAATCTCTCACAAATTGGTTGAATTGGAGCAAATGATAGTTGTCCTTGAAAAGGTTTGGGTGAAGTCTTCTTCTGAGAAAGCTTTTGCAATGTCCTCTTCTCCATTGAATTTTTTGTACCCTTACCTCTGTTGAAGAATGCAAAAGGGTCCCAACAGTTCTTGTTAATGTACCCAATCTTGTTTCTGCAAGACCAACAGATGCATCCAAGCCATATATGTCTTCTAAAATTGGTGTTCGTCGGGGTACTAGGATGTACCTGACAAGAGGGCTCAACTTCCTTGAATGGGCTTGATCTTAACATAATAAATTAGAGTTGGTTGGGATTTCGAGAAACCTAAAGGCAAGATTTGAAGAGCTTATTGATAAGGGTATGTATGTGATTTAGCAAGAGACATATAATTTGTGTATGGAGCTCAAGACCATAAGGAATTTGAGCTCAGGAAGAAAAAATTATTAGTTCATATTCCTATTTTTAGACAAGAATTTATAATCAGTGATTAACTATATGCTAGTTACGAAAATAGTTCATTCATGTAAATTAAAAATTATACTTATGAATTCCATGGGTTGGGGCCCCTATAAATCCCCATTTTATTTTTTACATGTACAAGTAATGCATATCTTGCATGACATGTTATACATGGTTGAATTCTACTAATTCATCCCTAATTTACTGAGTGTTTTAATTCAATTCACAATACAAAAATTTGATAGTAAAGTTTGAAGGAAAACTTAAAAGATAAGAGATAAAGATAGGGAAAAGCCTAAGCTTGATCAAGTTCAACAACTTTGGCTTCATTATATTCCTTCATCCTATCCTTGAGGGCATCATACTTCTTGAAAATGTCTAGGACATATTCCTCATTTGGACCTGCATGGAAGCAGAAGATTGCTTCCTGCCTGGAGAAAACATTAATGCATTTTGTAGAAACTCTCTCCTTTTTATTTATGTTTCTAGTTAATTTTTCAATATACTTTTCCAAATGCATAAGCCTTTGGATGAAGGAGTAATCAAATAATTTATGGGTTTCAGTCCCTATTACAATGTGTTCCTTGAGTATTTCAACCATTTTTTTGTATTTATCTTTTCAAGTGCTTTGCTCCCTTCCTCTTGTATTTTATGTATTCCCTTCTCTAGTACCTCTATCTGTATCCTAACTCCTTCACGCAAGAGATGTTCCTCTTTTCCATCTGGGGGTTTGATTCCCTCCTTTTCCAATATCTCTTCATTGATTATATTTATACCTTCAAGCTTGGGTAGCATTCCTTTCCATTGGTCCAATTCCTCTTGGAATCTTTCAATCTATTTAGTGTCATATTCAACATGTTCTTTGATATAGTTGTAACATGCCCCAACTTTGATTAGGGCCTGGCTACCTTTCTCAATAACTTTCCTTTCCCATTCATTGGTAGTTGTATCCGGGCATTGATATCTTTAGAATATTTCAAAGCAACATATGTGTCCTCAGAGGTGAGTGTTTGTGAAGTTGAAGGTAATTGGAAAAATTTATTTACAATATTAGATAAGGAATCAAACCTTTCTCTTAGTTGTTTTTTTCTCCTTGTCTTTGTCAATTTTTTGCATAAGGCCCCTAAGGGCCATTGTAGCCTCATGCTTCAAAGTATTTGTAGTTGGCTTCCCTAATGGAATATGTGTGACTTGGTAGTCACTCATTGTAATTTCATATTTTAGTATATCTCCTTGTGGGGTGACAATCTCCAATGTCCTATACCCGATGCGGATCTACATAGATTTTGGAAAATATCTTGTATTTTTGGGGGCTCTTGTGGGTCTTGAAAACATTAAATTTTCAATATCAATAGTATGTACTTGAGCCACTTCTTTCTCTTCCCTTAGGAAAATTTTCCCGACCATCCTGTTGTGGGGAATCCCCACTTGGATCTTGTGGTGCTTGTTGTGGTGTGTTGGAGTAGACTAAAATTTCCTAAGAAGTAACATAAGGAAACTTTGAAACTAGTAACTATAGTAGTGGGACTTCATTTCCCACTAATATCTCCTTTGGCTCAATTTGAGGAACATTTGTTCCTTCCTGTTATGTTTTATATTCATCAATTTCATGTTCTTTGGTCACCATCATTACAATGGCTGATTCTTGCGCTTTATCACTAGTTTGTTCCTTTTCCTTGCCCTTGACCACTTCATGAATTGTAATTGCCTTGGTGAACTTTTTTTAATATTTCCTCTGTAGAACGCATAAGAATATCTAGTTTTTCTAGTGATGTGGTACCTACCTCTTCTGAGGTGTACATCTGTGAAAATAATCATCTCTTTCAATGATTCCCTAGTAACTTCATGCTCAACTATAATTTTTCCAATTGTTGGCACTATAATTTCAGTTTGTGCACTTTGAATTTCCATACATATCTCTTCATTCTATATTTCTGGGGTCTTTATCAATTGGATGTCCAATGGGGTGACATATTCTTCATCTACATCTACTATCTCAACTGGTGGGTTCACTCTTTCTTGAGTTGTAGTTGTGATAGGAGCTTCTTGCCACTCTTTTGGTGTAGCTAATTCAATCACCTTAGACTCCCCCACTAAGTAAATTTGTACACTAAGTCTCAGCAAAGTCTAGTGCATGTGTTTCTTTTTCTTTGTCCACCTTAATCATCTCAATTTTTGGATTTGTTTCTTCTTGAGTTGGTGTTGTAGCAAGATTCCATACCTCATATGATGGGACTGATTTAATGACCTCTGGTTCCTTAATTTATTTTACATGTCCTCTCATAACTGGGATGTTCCTAGCCTCTAAAGTCTTCGTAGCTCTCTCCTAAGGATAGACAACCCTAACCTTTTTTCTCTTTCAAAACACTTGAGACTAGATTTATCTTTTTCCTCAACACTTTGTACTCTGAGTTGTGGGTCAATATCAAGTAGGGATCCCCTCATTCTCTTTCCTATACTAGAAGATCCTGGTAGAGTTACCACATGATTTTTAGGTTATGAAGCACCTACTACCTTAGTTTTTAGTGGGACATCTTGAGTGATGGGGGCATCCTTCATAGTCTTCATTAGTATCTCCTCATCCTTTTGGGTCAAGAGGGACATGGAGGTTCATATCTTACTTATGGCTATAGTCCATTCCTCTATGATCCCAGTAGTTGGCTTCTTAGAAGGAAGCTGAGGTGATTTCCCCTCTAATGGATCTATTTAGCTTGTTCCTTCCTTCGAAGGAGGAAGATCCTCCTGAAGGATTCCTATAGCCCTGTCCTCTTGTAATACCTTAGTATTTTGCAATGATAAATCCAAACCCTTTATCGTTAACCATGTCAATGTTCTTCTCATTACATGTGCAATTATAGTATGCAGTCTTGTTGTTTCTTTTTTATTCCAGTCAAGTGGTGCAATCGGTTGCCCTGCCAAATTCATTTCATTAAAATATTGGCTTACTATTTGTTGGTCATCCATAAAGTCCTGGGGTACAACTACAATTTTGTATTCAATAACTTGTTGCAATGTCATTCTAGAGAAATCTCTTAGTCTAACCTCTTCTTCATCTCTATAATTCATCCAAAAATATTCATAATGGGGTTCATGTTCATATGAGCTTCCTAGGATTGAGCTCATCACCCATCGATATCATAGTTAGGCCTTGGCTGAAAATTTTCCATCTCCTCTTCTAGAATCCTGGATTTTATGATAGTTGAGCGGTGTATCTTCCTATTGAAATGGGGAACTTGATGTTGGTCTTGTGTTTTCTAGCTATTAAGCATATGTACTTACCGCTAATTTCCTTGAGAGTTCTAAGAGTGCCCATTTATCATCTAGGTATCTGGGCAACATAAAAGGGTGTCCCTAGAAACCACTTACCCTCATGTAAGTAAAGAATCTAAATTGGATAAAGTAGCATCCATAATCATTTATTACCCTTTTGGCAATGCAAATATTCTAAAATGCTCCCAATTTGGTCTTAAAAGGCATATAATATATGCAAAGAAATCATTATTTATCTTTCTAAAATTCCCTTTGTGATTTTCCAGATTCAATTGAGGGTATACATCATACACCCTATGGGTGGTGAAATATTTTATTCTTGGGATACCAAGGAGGTCTTTGTGACATGCAATGTTGTAAACAAGGTATGACATCATATAAAATTCACACATGATAGTATTTCCCTCTCTGATTTGTACTACCATCTTAATGAGTTGATCATGGATAGAAGTACTTATGAATTTGGCCCAACAAACCTTCTCAGTGCTACACAAGATGAGCTAGATATAACTAAACACCTATTCTTGGAAATTATAAGCTGACTTCAAACCTGCAATCCTACTTAATAGAGTAATGATGTCCTCAACTTATTCCACAAAGTGTGATCTGGTTATCCTTTTTGGGACCCTAGAAGAAGAACCTTTGTTCTTTATCAAAAATTGAGTGTTCATAATTTTGGAATACTCAACGTGTTTGGCATTCCATTGGCCTTGTGTTGATTGTATGTAAATTTTTACTAGCTTCTCAACTTGGGGAAATCCCAATATTATTCCAAATTATTCAAGTGACAAAGAGATGACTCTAGCACCCCTTCCTTCTAATGCTTCCTTGGTTTCCGAATTGTAGTTTTTAGCACAATTCCATACTAATTATGGGTAATGTATTAAGGGTGGGAAAGCAAGTATCTAATATAATACCATTGGCATAAATTGCTGCCATGTAATCACTTCTGTCAGGGGCATGCAATATTTATAGGAATTCCTCTAGGTTAGCATTCCCTAGGTTAGTGTCTGCCACCTCATCCAAATTACTTGTAATATTTGAAGTTGTGGGGGTTCCAATTGATTTATCTTCATCTTGATGGGTAATCAAAGGCAATTGGTATTTCCAATATTATATAGTCAAGGGAAAGACCAAGTTTGGGAGGAGGAATATAAACCACATATGCTTCTTAAATATCCTTACGAATAGATGAGAAACTTTAAGCAATCTTTAAATATTTTTGGGAGACTTAACCAAGTTTGTGTATTTATTCATAATACTAGTCACATATGCATACTAATTTCTTTAATTTTTTCCAATGTCATTATTTGTAATCCACTAGTTCAATCTTGTGATCCAAGTTCGTAACTTTAGGGCTCCAAGACTCTCAATTTTATCGCAAGATAGCAAAGGTGTAAAATACTTATATTTTTTTGAATCTATACTCCCTTCATATGAGCACCATTAATGGTGGAAGACATAAATGCATCATATTCAATCATAGTCATTAATTATTTCCTTTTCTCATTTAAATGAGAACCATCCATGAGTCTCATTTATCAGGGAGTGGAGATTAAGGTGTATTTTACATTCTTTGTATTAACTAAAAAAGTGCAAAACTGCAAAGTTGACTGAAGTGCCCAATACCGGGTTGCATTAACAGGAGACACATGTGTCCTTTGTCGATCCTCAAAGATTTGAATGCATTTTACATTTTTTAATGAAGTGTAAAACTGCAAAGTAAAAATACTCATGAGATACCTGATACTACCTTGGGTCATTGTGAGGACATGTTTCCTTTACAAGCTACGGGGCTTAGGATGCAATTTACATTTTTCTATAAAATGCGAAACTGCAAAGTGTGAAGATGTATGAGAGGTTTGTTGCTTCTTTAAAATATTCCACAACATATTCCGTGTCGGGAATCGAAGTAATACTTAAATTTTGCATTTGTGTACAAAATGTAAATATGTTTGATAATTCCACCAAATTATGCGATGTCCCCAAAGGATGTCATGTCATCGGGAAACGGGAATGAATTTGCATCTTTACATACATGAATGAAATGTAGTTTTTTTCAAAGGAATAAATCATCCCTTAATTGTTTGTGCATCCATAGAAAACACCTTGAGCCTTGGGCATATTTATCTCGAACTAGTCACACCATTGTTATCCCATAGATCATGCAAACTTTTGAAAGAGTTAGTGTATGAACAATACTACAACTTTAACTTGACACATGCTCATTTTGACTCAACACATATTTAAGAAGAAAATTTTAGGGGTCATGGAGTCTATGTGAAGTAGAGTTCAAAAGAACGGGTAATATTTATGAGGAATCAAATCGGTTTTAGATAGGGTCTCATAATGAGTCCTAAAAGTATTGACATGGTTTTCTTATGATTGACTTGGATTTATAGGTTATTGATTTGGGAAACTTGACTCTTGGACCTAATTTGGAATGCTTCATACCTCTGTGGGGGTTACTCCTAATGCCCAATTTTACTTTAGAAAAGTTTAGGAGATATTTGATTTCCTTATGATGATTTATAATTGAGGAGCTCTTGAAAGTGGCAGGTGAGTAAATGAGAGTGTCTTATACTTGTTTATATAAGGTTATGTGGATATAATTTTTCATTAAGGCCTACCCATAGTAGGTATGTTGACCAATCAAATATAAGTAAATTGGAAAAGTTACTATTGAGTGGCTTAGGATGCGACCATTCTACTCATGATCGAACTATTATATAGATTGGTCATGTCAAATTGTTTGATGTTAGTAGTTGGTTTGGTCCAAAAGTAAGGAGTGGTGTTTTGAATATTTATGTATGATAATCAAGAGTAATGAATTGCTTATTACTAATATGAACATTTATGTAAGTAGCTTATTAGTGTAATGAGGAGATATATTTTTGCAATAGGGTGAGGATATACTAGGATATGGAGATTAAGATCAAAATAAGAACATAAGTCATGATTAAAGAGATTAATTTAATATTATCAAGTGATAAATTACTAAATATAGGTGTCTAAATTTCCCCCTTTAAGATAGGAAATGAAATTTGCTTTCTTAAAGGAAATATATACATGAGTATATAAACATACTTTTTTACTCAAAATATATAATTTTTAAGTGTACCCAAAGTGAAACTTGTAACATATAGTGTAGTTAACATCCATATAGAGAGAAATGAATTTTAAATCTATAATGAATTTGAATTTAAGGGGACACCCAACTCCTTCTATCGAATAGAAGAGTCTTCACATACATGACATACATAATAATGATATTCATCTCCTTTAGATAGTCATAAATTTCTCTTATTGGGAGGGTAACACCTAATCCCAATGTAGGATGACAAATTACCCAATATAACTAATTGCACAAGCTACCTATATGACCCTTAATTTGATTAACATATAAGTAACTAAGGAGTATGTGTACCACATGTCAGCATCTCCATCAATTTTTATACATTATAATATCATCTCCTAGGTGCCTAACACTTGTAGTATATAATAATTCTAATAATATTGTGTTGATGATGACTCTACATAATTCATAAGATATCCTAGACTAAGCGGTTTAGTCTATAGTTTTTGATGTAACACTACACATACAAATATTGTGATCTAGAGTTTGTTGAGAATCTCACATATGAGATAGCTATAATGTTTCCATGTAATGATTTCTAAATTTTAATAAATAATATCAAGTTTCGAGTTCCATAAACTATGTGTGAGTTTGTGTGTTGTGCATTGTATGCATAATATTATGTTAAATATTCTAAAGGTTACATGGTATTAGGTGGTTTTTTAATTGGACTCCCTAACCATGAATACATTAAAATTATTTAAAATTATACTTTAAATTTCACTATCTAGGTGATGAAAACTCATCTTGGTAACCTTAGTCTTAATTCAAATGGCATACTCAATAATGGTTTGATTTGATCCCTTCTTGATTTGATGAAAATGGGATAAGAAATCATTAACCAAATTAGTAAAATAATGAGAATATATCCACATTGTAAAGCATAGTACAATCAAAGAGCACAATCATTTATGCTCATTAGGAAACACTTAGTCAATAGTTGATCATTATGAGGAAAGTATGATCATGAAGCATAAAATGATCTAACATGATGAAAAGGATTTCAATCTCCATTAAAAATTTCAAATCTTGGAGCTACAAATTTTATTATAAATAAGAATGTAAACATGCCATGATCTAATGGTATAGAAGAATATCATTGGAATTTACCCTGTCATTTATCTTTTGAGAATCTTGAGAAATATTTTTCATTTGATTTTATAAGCTACACAATGTATGTTCATACACATAAATTTCAAAACTTATCCATTGGTAATTAAAAGTTTGGCTTTGTCACTATACTATGACTTTCGACACATACGTGACACATACTAAACCTAATTGATATATCCTTCTCTCTCTTACATGACTTATGTGATTACACATAGTGTTATTTCATTCACATGTACTCAGTTGTATTTATATAAAGTAGTACATTACTCCCCTACATATCACAAAAATATAGCTTGAAATCATGAACTTCCTATCCAAAACTATATAGGCTAGGATCAAGGCCACACTACGAGTCTAGGTTGACCCATGAATTCTTGTCTCCACTCTCTAAAATATATTTTATTAATTTGAATATATTTCTTTGGGTCATTTCTTATCTTATCGGTTGACCTTAATGTGACATCTAGTTAACAAAAGTATGTATAAGAAAGTCTAATACACTTAAGAACACACTTGGCATTCTTAAGAGATCCTGTCATAAAATAAACTCCTAAAGCACTTAATGCTATCATATAATCTCCCTAAAGTAGTAACACATCTTTAAGATAATTCTCTACTCAAGTTTGAACCACTCAAACCAAGTTCAAGAGTCTAGCTTCCCCATCTATAAGCCTCAAAAGGTTTAAAACCAAGTCATAACAAGAACAAGTCAACATGAAGCGTTCCAATTTTCTAAAGGATAAAGAAAATCATCTAACATATGAAGCACATCACACTATATCACTATTGTACATGGTAAATTTTACTTTATGTTTAATCACACGTGTTATTTTTGTGTCAAAATACATAAGGGTACAATAGGGGTTGGCTTATATTTGCATACACAATTGTACATACACTAGAAGAACTAGTATATGGAGTTTTCACTCATGTGTAAGGAGACGTAGTGTAATCCCTAGATTGGTTCAATAGGGTTTACTACCAGGTTTATTCCAACTCCACTCGTGGATTTATCCTTTTGTTATCTAATTATGTTCATGAAGTGTTAGTGCAGGTATTATGTGGTTTTATCCATTACAAGTCACTACAATAATGTGTCACACGGTTGTCATACATAACACCAAATAATGCATATCTCCAAGTCACCGACAACCAAAAAAACTTACAAAACCCCGGGAGATATCCATATGAAACTATAGATCTCAAGACCACACTATATTATGCCCCAATAAATCATGTACAATTCTATACCAGTTTAGTAAATTTAGACACAATTACATTAAAAATGCATTTTCAAATCTTATCTAACCTACATATATAGCGTGCACTCCTAGATTACCTTTGTACTTGTGTTCTCAACTAACTCTTACCTCCTTGTTTTTGAGAAATTGGTATATCAATTTTATATAACACATTATATTAAAATATACATTATGGTCCAACCGCTTAGCCTTTGGAATTTTCTACGAACCCTTCATCTAATGAGAGTGTCATTATCCTTCCATGAAGGTATTAGATGTATAAAAATATGTAGCAAGTAAGAATCCTTGTGGATTAAATCGATCAACATGTGATTCCTCATAATATTTTCATTGAAAATGATATGACATTCCTAATGTGAAATGAAATATATGTATATGACCATACATTAGTTGAACCCCCATGAATGCATCCCATATCTAGTATGAAGGAATATTTGGTAATTGTAACTATTTGGTAATCCTTGGTGACTCAAATCATGCCCATCTCGGGCCCAAGCTTGACTTAAATGGTCTTGTTTATTTTACATTTACTATATTTTTGTGCTTTCCTCCTGGCATAAATGTCCTATGGCACATATCCTCTTTGCATTGGGTCAAGAAAACTCAAATCCTCTCATATTTTTGCTTTCTCCTTTAACAAAATGAGTGACTAATCACCCATTATCGTTCAAGTAACTTAATACAAATTCAAATCTCCAAGTGAACTAAATATGTGAGCTCCTCCCTTGAAAATTTTAATAGGTGTATTCCTTCCATACTTTGTCTCTTTACTTTACCATGTTACAAGGGAAAATTTTAAAGTTACAAATATATTATCCAAAATTGAGATATAATTCAATTTCTTTTATGGACATTAACTACACTCTTTGTTGCAAGTTTGATCATGGAGTATACCATCACCAACACAATAATCAACAACTCTGAGTGAAGACAAAGTGTGTGTACACACTTAGGTAGATATTTTCCTTTAAGTATGTAATTTTAATTTCACACCTAAATAGGGGTTGTAGACACATAATTTTAAAACTTATCTTTTGGAAATGGAAAGCTTGGCTTTGTCTCTACACCGTGACTTGCACATACATCCTAATCCTAACTGATATATCCCTCTCTCTCTTGCATTCCTTGTGTGACTACATGTTGTTTACACCCTTTTTAAATTCTATTAGATTTTATATGGAGTACACAACAATAAAAAGGAATGTACGGCTAGAAACTAGGAGCTATTCTAATAAATTTAGTTCCAACATTAATTGTACAACATCGAATACCATATTGGTTCTTATAATAAATGCATAGAGGTTAAAACATAGAAAATTAAGATATAATTAGTTGTAAATGGTTACATAAAGGGAATCAGGTACATAGACTGGAGAATCTAGAAGTGTGAAGCCTAGTGTTAGTAATGTGAACTAAAATACCATGGTACATGACCTGGATGATCTATTTAAGATGTATGATTTGGTCCCGCCCATTTTGTATGATCTTAAACACCTTCAAAATGGGATTTTGTGACTTTTGGGTTCTTTAGTGGTGTAAAAAATTACTTCATTGTCATACCCTAGTTGTCACATAGTTTCAGTATCATTTGTAATCCATCAAATCACTGCAAAACCCTAACCATGGTTGAAACCCCGCTAGAAGCCTAGTGTTTGGGTTAAAGTGAAATTAATGCACCACCTACATCAAAACTACTTCAAAGAGGCCTCAAACCACATGTATTTCTCCACCTAACACATGTAACATTTATATGAACAAAACTATTTGGCAACTTGAACCTCTTCGATCAGGCTTGATATAATTTTACTCTTATTAATACTTGGAAGTGGGAACTTGGTGTGATTGGATTTAAGGGAAGATAAAATCATTCACCTAGTTGAGTGCTTCAAAAATGTAGTAGTGGTTTCCCTAGTAGATGTGCATTAACTTTGGGAATATTTAGGGAGCCTTGAGTACCTTTTATGCTTATTGTAAGTGAGTGTGTCAATATAATTTAATGTGATTTATAGGTTAGTAAATGAGGTGATGTTAACTTGATTATATAGGGTTCCAAAGGTAAATTTTCATAATAAATCCAAAACAAGAAGATGAAAAAACCCAACAAATGATATTTTATAGAAGATAGAGTTAAAAAATGTGTTGGTGTAGGATTGTACAGGTTGGCTAGGACCAAATTATATACCCCGACCAATTGAATTATGCAGTTTTGGATAGAGAATAGCTAAGTGAAATCTAAAATTTGCATCTTAGAAAGAAGAGTTTGAGTATTGGTCTCATGTATTAACATTCAAAAATTTTGACACATAGGTGTATGAAAATTAGCAAGCTATGAAAGATACAGAAACATGCACTACGTGAGGATAGGATGTGGGTATTTTTCTTAGCCAAAAAGTATAATCGTAATTAGCATTTTCAAAAGGGTAATTTCCCAATTTGAGTATCTACATTTCCCCCCTTTAAGTATGAAATGAAAAATTCATATTTAGAGGAAAAGATACCTGAGTGTGTAGACACACTTTCTCTTCACTTAAAAATTTATCGTCCAAATGTGTTGGTGTTGGCACACTCCAAGATGAAACCTACAACATAGAGTGTAGTAAATTACTATAGTATAAATTAAACTATAACTCAATAGAAAGTGTGTAATTTGAATTTGCATAAAGTGAAATGAAGAGATGTAAAACATGAAAATAGTACACTTGTTTATTTTGTAGAGGTAAGAGCTTCATGTTCCTTGCTTGCAGAGAGTTGGATTTTTTTGTTGAAATTTGTTGAAGGATTGGGATTGATCAATCCCCAATTTTTTTGAAGGACAAACTAGAGTATTTGGTGCATACAATCCAATATTTAATGGAAGTTAGAGAAAGAAGAAGAAATAGGTACTAATGCACTGATGAAGGAATAAGAATGTGTATCAAAGCCTTTAGTAACTTTGATATCTTCCCCTTTAAAAATGAGGAGATAAAATATTTTCTACGAAGAAATTAGCCACTTCAATAATGTTGGAGCTCAAAATTTCACCCATCCCAAATCAGGATGAACTAGGGCTTTGAGGCAACATGGTACTATCTCCAAGTTGTGGAACTTCTGGTTGAGACATACCTCTATAGAATTTCAACTTCCAATACCTATTCCTACCACTAAAACTACACCTACAAAGGTAAATGCATATACCTAGCACTACTCTATGATTCCAAAGAACCAAGGTGAGAAAAAGATACATAAAGGGAAACCTAAGCTAAGGAGAGGTGATGATACCAAAAAGGGGGTGAACACTCATACCTAAGTGAAAACAAGGAAAATGCACACAGGAGGGAAGAAAAACATGCCACGATCTGAAACAAAACTTTCTTGTTCACTTTCATGAGCACAATTAGAAAAAAATTGCAAGGGACATAAAAATGCACAACAAACCAACAATACAAATGGAAAGGAAAGAAGATGCACATAGCACGTAAACTAGGGCAGAAAATGGCCATAAAATAAGATTTAATTGCTTCCAAATTATGCATAGTCGATTACAAGGGTGAAGGAGGAAAGCATCCACATAAAAAGAGCCGGATATGAAGGCCTCGTAACTCAAAATGCCAAGGAAAAATGCTCTGAACAATTCTCTTAGCAAACCAAGAGGGTCCAATCCTTTATAATGAGAAATGCTCATGAATATATAGAAGAAGGAGAAAAGAGGAGGGAGAAGGTGGGAAACTCAAAATTTTAAATCCAACCACCAACAAAAATCATTAAATTCCTACAAATACACTGCAAAGCATTGTAAGATTCACCTCCCATGTCCTCTTAGCTTGTAGAAGATGGAAGGAGGAAATCTCTAATCAAATATGGGTGGTTGAGTCGATTGAATATGTGCATTAATAGCTTGAAACACATTTACCTATTTTCCACCTACCAAATCCCACAAAAATATGACTTTGAATAGCCTAGAGTATAGCCCACATTATCAGCTTTCCAACAAGACCAAGATCACATGAATCTGGGATTTATAACAGAAGTTATGGCGATTTGAATTCCGCAATATAAGTTGAACATGCAAGACACGTGTCATGATCTTGCGGTGAGGGATTCAACCGACTATCTATTTGTTTGGTTTTTTCTACCATGTGTCATGCATTCATTTGATGTGAGGATTCGAGTGCACAACCGATATGGCTTGATAGGTTACGTTTTCTCACTCAATGACAGGCACATAGGATTGCACTTGGCTTGTGCACAAGAGCAAGAGGTGCAAGAAGGAGGAATGCATAGGTTTTCAAGTGTGCACAAGGTGCGTGATAAGTGGGAAGAAATGGTGTATATTAGAAAATGTATGAAAGCATGCAAGGGAGAATGGAAGCACATGAAACAAGGATGCGCGGAATCGGTTATGCAAGGAAAGTGTGCAAATGCAGAAAGTAGAAGAGAAAGTGAGTGTGAGAGAGTGGAGTGTTGAGGACTCAAGAAAGAGGAGCATGCGTGATGAAATCATGCTAGTGACTTAGCAAAATATGATGTAAGTCAATAGATTCATGCAAAATAGGTGTGTGACGACTAGAGAAGGAAAGAAAATACTTAAGGAGTGTGCACAAAGGGAAAATGGAAGGAGATAGAAGAATAAAGGAGAAAGCGCGAAGCACGCGGAAACGTGTGGAAGGAAGCAGAGAGAATGAAAAGGCACACGGAAGAAGGGGAAGGGCGTGTGATGGCATGCATGAAGAACTCGTAACCATGTAATATATGTCATGGAAGGAAACCAGTAGTGCACGCAATCGAAAACTTGATGTCACATCCAAAATAGAACTACAAGTTGTCTTAATAACTAGGATGGTTATTTTAGATAATAGTTTGGTAAATTTCAAGGCCATCTTCCTACTAGATGAAAGATATCATTAGCCTTAAAGCATCCATTAGGCATGGAGTCAACTTACGATCATGAAATTTTGATCAGTAACTTTAAGAGATACCCACGAAGTCACTTAAAACATTATCTAGAATATGAATAGAATTGCTACAAAATTGTTGGAAAGCGCACACGGATGAAACAACCTCTCCGAACTTATGAGCACATGGACCGGTATATGGAAACAACAAAGAGTGCACATTAGAGAGCACATGAAAAGAAAGAAATATTTATAAAAAACATTGTGCTCATAGTGCAATTAGAGGAATTCAAACTACTCTAATATATACATGATCCAGAGAAACTTATGGAAATATTTAAGATAGATCCCATTGACTGGGATTGGTAGTGTATCTCCATAAAGATGATACAAATCAAAAGAGTTGGCCTCCTTACAATGGCTGATGACATTAGAGCCACTCCAAAGTGCATCAAAATTTGAATGATGCCCTGGTTTAACTCACATCACATTTCAAGACCATATCACCAACTTTGAAAGCATGAGGTCTATCCCTTTTTCAAACCACTTCTTCTTTGATATTTGATGTTTTTCTAACTTAATCATGACAGAGTTCATTAGTTCTTCAATTTTAACTAGCTATGCCATTTTGATTTCTCTTTGGTCTATGCCCTCAAACTCTAGTTATCGGGCCAACTCAAGTGAAGGAAATTCGGGTGATAAAGTGAGCCTTGCTTCTTTATCATTAAAAAGTTTAAAAGGTGTACCTATTTCCTTCTTCACCATGATTCTTTCTACCTAGAGCGCACATCATAATTTTATGTTCCACTACCTCAGTCGATGTCCATTGTCTGCTTCATGATTATAATTAGGTTCTTGTTAGTAGACTCTACCAAATCATTTCCCTGAGGGTAGTATTTGGAAAAAGTCTTCAAATATATTCCAAGGATGAGATCCCAATCATAAATGCATACACCAAGGAAGGATTTTTGCATTATCGAAATAATTGTTTGAGGAACACCAAAACTTGTTACAACACCTTTGAGAAATTCAAGGATGACTGACTCAATTGATTCCTTGAGCACAACAACTTTTGTCCATCTGGTGAAATGATCTATTGCTGTCAACACCCACTTATGACCAGCGCTTGAAGGAGGGTTGATCATGCCTATGAAGTCAAGATCCCATTATGCAAAAGGTTGATTCATTTGGATTGGGCGGAGGGGAAGCACAACCAATTTCTTCTTTCCTACAAAGAAAGTGCATTCTTTACATTTCATGACCCACTTGTGCACATCAACGAATAGGGTAGGCCAAAAGTATCATGCCTTGATGATCTTCAATGTTATTACCTTGGTAGATGTTGGCGAGAAAAATTTATGGGTGGACAAATTGATGGGTATTTTCCAATGCTCTAGGAATATAGGTCCCTCTACTTGAATGGTGCAGCTCCATATTATTATGCGTGAATGAAATAAACATCTATGGTGGCTTTACGACACTGGAATCCAACAGAGTACTACACTGAACCTACAGAAAATTTTTGCAATTGCTTGCAAGGGAGGAATTTGTTGAGTTAGTAGGAAAGGGAGTGGGAAAAGAGAGGGAGATTAATATTGTAGGTATAAAATCATATTCCTACAACCATTAATCAAAATAATTCAACACACATAGATAGAAAGAACACAACTTTGCTTTATTGGCAACAAGACAAGACAAGATTAAGAACACAAAGTTTCAATAATATTCTCATCAAAAAGGCAAGAAACTCCTTTCTCTTTTATTGATGTTTTAACAAAGCTGTACATAGTAGGAAATGGAAGAACATAGAAAGAGGGGGAAATAGAAGAAATGTTATCTCTTTTTCTTCTTCACAAGTAGTAATCTCTCATGAGCACACAAAATTGAAAACCCTTAAGAATGAGGGTGTCATTACAATTTATAGACCATTAGAAGACTCTTCACCTACCCCCATATGACCTTTCATTTATCCTTCTAACATGTGAATTTTGATATTCCTAGGAGTGAAATTAAGTCCCCTTTTATTAATTAAGGGTGACTTATTACAATGTTTGCTAAAGTCACATTTTAATGAATAGGATGAACATCATGATTTCTCACAATGAAGAATTAGAAAGGGGGTAGAGAAGAGGAGAAAGAATAAGGGAGGAGAAGAAAGAAGAAACACTCCCAAGGATTAAGATACCTCCTCTTCCGATGAAGAACTTGTCGATAATGATGATGCGTGGACAACTTGGACCACGAAGTGAGTGTTTAGAAACATTGTTTCAAGACCTCCCAATGTGAGCTTGAGATGAACTCGGGTATTTCTCATGATGATACTCTTTAACAATTGATTGATGAAATTCTTTAGCTTATTGAACTTACCTTGATCAACTTATTTCAAATCACCCAGTTCACCGAGAGATGAAGATGAATTCACCCTCGCACCTTGTGATGTTCTTCCTTGTTTTTGGACACAATTGAACTTAAGATGATGTTTCCAAGACCCATATGAAGGTTTAATTCCTCCGTTTGAGCCATGAGATTGTACCATTATCCCATGGAGAGTCCAAAAAGTGAAAAACTAAGTGCAAATGGATCCGTCTCGCAACTTTCTGCTGACCAAATGAAGACTTCTATTTTTAGCGGTAGGGTCGTGACCTGCTATTTTGGGATATTTCACTATTTTGCTAATATTTTACCCTCTCGAACCTTATGGAACACTTCATCCTTTCAAGTTGATGATGCATTATTATTTTTAATAACTTTCTATTTTTAGCAGGTTGCTTTTCTGGACTTACTATTTTGGGAAAATTGCCATTTTTACCTTGCCTTTCATTTTTTCATCATTTCTAACTTTTATGGGTGATTCAAACTTGCAATTCAAGGGACTTACTATTTTTAGCATGGTGAGGGGGAATAAACTATGTTATTTTTATTAAGTGTATTGTGGGGTGTCAGATTGCAATGAAAAATGTCTTGAAAAATTCTACTTCTCACCGTGATGATTTGTTGTAGTTTTCAAGGGTTTTTCTTGCCTAGATCTTCGCAAGTTCAAAAAAGAAACTTGCAGGTCTGAATGTTCCTCATGTGACAGGGAATAATTTTTATGAAAACTCATTCCCCATATCCTTATAAATAAGGAAATTCAAGGCGAGAAAACTAGTTCATGTGAAACTAGATTTTCAAGGATCATTTCCTCTAATTTTCAAGGGTTTTTTTCGTTCGGATCTTCACAAATTTGAAAAGGAAACTTGCAGGTTTGCATGTTCCTTATGTGACGGGTAGAATTTTGATGAAAAATAAGTCCTCCATAACCCTAAAAATATAAACTTCATGCCGAGAAAACTAGTTCACACGAAACAAGATTTTTCAAGGATCATTTCCTCTAATTTTTCATGACCCCACCCACTCGAACCTTGAGAAGTGGAGAGGTAGCTCTCTAACCTTTTATTTTTTGCTTTATGGAAGAAATTAATGGATTATTTAAGCTTCAAATATCATAGAGGTGTTTTGGATAAGAAAAATCATCTTGAACCTTGGTACGATCAATTCCTTTAGTGGAAAATCTTCGTTCTAGCAACCACAAATGTTTTAAGAGAGATTTTCCATGGTATCTAAGGAATTTTCAGGTTGAACAGAGGATATAAAATGTAATTCATGGATATTTGGAGAAAAAATGAAGTGTAAATGATTTACAGTGATTTGTTATACATTCTTTCAAACAACACCTTTCTCGCACGCTTTACGAGATGGAAGAAGCACGACAATTATAAATGTAATGAAATATGAAAATTTTACCCTTCATGGGCACGGGAAATTTTTTGTGTCTTAAATTTCCTAAGGGGATGGGACAAATGGTGCAAAACAATGCATCTCACCCTTAGCTTGACAAGTGGCGGACAAGGATTGGTTAGTGGAGGAGAGAGAGAATGAGCAATAAGCACAAGCACTGTGGGCTGACATTAGGTCACACGGGGGACCAGAGAGGGCTAGGCTTGGGAAAAATTTTGTTTCCCAACTATCCCAAGGGGACGGGACATAAGGTGCATGAAAATTCACCTCATTTTGGCTTGACATGTGGTGTTGTGGGATTGATGACAGAGGGTGCAAAGGAATGGTGCACAGGGGCTTAACTTGCTTGTTTGAGCTTCGTCAGAGTCATATGATGGTCCAAGGTTCTAAAATGGAGCTCCGTGCAATTATTTTTCAAATTGTTTCCTAAGGGGTGGGACATTTGGTGCAATAAATTGTGCTTAAATCTATGAGTGACATGTGTCCACCTAGAAAAAATGACTAAGTCCCAAAGCGTACCTTGGAGAGAAGCTTGTCGGAGACATATCTTGAGCATCCGGAGGTATTTTCATGAACTTATTTATATTATTTTGACTAGAAAGATCATTTTTAGAATAATGGGTGGGTCTCATGCCTTGATTATGCCTTCAACACCTAAAAATATCCTTTTTTCTCAAGATCATAGGTGATGCATGCAAAAAATAGTTTATGGGAAAAACTTTTTGTCTTGGGAAAAATTGGGAAAACCATCAAATAGATAATTGAAATACCTTTCTATTGATATTTTGTTTGACTTCCAAATCCTTACAGAGCTCTCATAATCACTTCATGAAGCTCAGGTGTTGTTTTGAGTTGCAAGTTCCTTCATCCTTGAAAACACGCTTTCGTTGAACTTGTTCCAAAACCTCTAAAACTTTCAAAAATCTTCCAAAATCAGTTATAAAATTCTCCGAGCTTCTAAATACAACTCCTTGATCTATTCAAGCCTTCAACATAGCTCAGGAGGATGTGCTCCGATCTTTAAAAGGCTAGAAATAGCCATTCCTAAGCCTACTTGAATATCCGCCTTGAGAGGCATTTCCTCAAAAGTAATTGATAGGTTGATACGGAGGGTGTTTGGGAAGGTCTACAATGAAAAATTTGGACACTAGGGTATAGTTTTCATGTTTTCAAGTTGAATTTTCCCCTTACAAAAACACAAGATGACAACAGAGAAGTTTCCACTAGAGAATCCATCATGAAATTTTTCTAACACTTTTTTAACCTGCATGCCATCAATACACCTGAGAAGTACACCATCAATGTTTCTTTTGGAGAAAATGCCATCAATGAGTGCATATGAAATAGACTGCAACCTCAGATGTCTTCTCTTTGCTTTGTTTAGATCATGAGGGTATGCTTTAGAAGAGAGGAATATCGCCATGACTTCCAAACAAATTTGCTTGTGCTAGGATTTACATTTTCTCAACTTCATTACATGAGAGATCTTCTTCTAGGAACAAAGAAGTTTCTTGATCATCTTGTGCATCCTTAGCAATTTGCTTACAGAGTACATTGCCTTCGACCATTTTTGTGGCTTTGATAGTCACATCATACTCCATGATTTTGGTCACCCATCTAGCTCTTTTCTTGTTGATTTATGCTCCCATGATGAATTCCTCACACCGATTGTGAGACTAACACCTTGACAATGTAGACAAAAATTCATGTACTTACTACTATTATTATACCACCAAGTATGTTATTTTATGTATGGATCTTGTATAAGAAAATTATTCACTAATGACCCATTCCATAGTCCACCTATTTTTCTTGTTATTCTTTTTTTACTTTTATCTTTCACACTTATCACTCATACACATAGTTCTAGTCAGTCACGGGGATCCCCTGTCCTCATTTCTCACTCATTTTTTTGTCACTTGTCCTGGACACTAGCACCTGTGGCTGGACACTAGTGTCGAGCGCTCTTGTTCATTTTGGGTGCCCATCTTCTCTTTATATTTAATCTTATTTTTTACATTTAAGGCCAGTATTTTTAGTTTTCCCTCTCATCTCTCGAGGTAATAGTTAGCATGTCAGGTCATTAGTGTTGAAATTTGAATAAGAGATCCCTATATAAACACAACATCCATACCAAAATAAGGGTTAATATTCTTATCAAGGATAGCTATCTATATAGAGCAAGGGATTGCATTTGGGTTGTTACTGTAAATACACATTGCATAGGAAGGGGAGTTCATTCTATTCCATCCACACATTTTCATTTTTATCTAGCTATTGCCCACTATCTTGGCATCATTAGCATGAGGGAGACCTAGGAACACTATTGTACACATAAACACACATAACTACTTGGGTCGAGATGTAGTGCAACACTTAGTTGTGAGTCCATCGTTGTGGTATCTCGAGGATAATTTGGCCCCTCATTTGCATCTTTTTTTAAGGATTTTATGCTTATTTGAGGTTTTGCAGTCTATACTTCATTGCAGGTTTATAGGTATCTCGGCGACTCAAGTGTGACATAAAAGTGATCAAAGGAGAGAAAGTGAAGCCCTAACAACCATAATCGGAACTAGTTTCTAACCTTTTATGTAGACCCAGGCACCTAATTATAGGACTAGGGTGCCGCGAGTGATCATGTCCCTCTCCAGTGCCTCGGTCCAGTTGTTTTCTCCTTTGCTATAATTTTTTATTGTTCATTGTGATAATGTGCTTTTATTCCATCACATTTTCCAATCCAAACTCACTGGGGTAAGCGAAATTTAGATAAGTACATTTCCCCTCTCATTTCCTTTCATAGTTACATTTAAATAAATTTATTAGCATTTATATTTCATTGTACTTCATTTACAACAACTTTATACATTTATATTTTAATAAAATAATCATATTTTATTGAATCATTTTGGGAACCCGTAGCTTAGAATTTTTTTCCCTAGGATCCACTAAAACCCTAATGGCTAAGGATAGCTCTTCTCCTTCTCGGCTAGTCATGCCTCATGTGAGTGTTAAACCTATCTATGATGAGGCAACCATAACTGATCTTTGCACTTTATATCACAATGTAGTTCTTCAGATGATACTCAAAGACAACTCTTAGCTAATGAATGCAATGTGCCTACTAGCTTTGATCATTCTACCATTAGCATTGTTTTTGATCGATGAGATTTACTCGTTGTACACCTTGTTATATAACTAGCCACACTCCTCTTGTTGTTTCTAATGATAACTTAGATGACGTTATTCTTAATTTCATTCTTAATTCTCTAGATAATAAGCAAGAAGACAATAAACATGTGCATGACTCTACTTCTCATACTAGTTCAGATAATTCTATAGCTACATCTCATACTCCTTCTATTTCTAAAAATATTTCTCATGATGTACCACATACTAGTTCTCATCCTCCTTCATTATATGTTGATGATACACTTAATGACATCCTTACATCTGAATCTTTGTTCAATTTTGATGAGACACTTGATAGTCATGATTCTACTTCTTTGCATACTATTGAGTCTGAATCCCCTCTCCACTTTCATCTTCTTCTGATATTGTCTCTAATAGCATGCATGATTCATCTCCTTCTATTACATCATCTCCTAATGATGTTTTCGATGCTATTCCTACCACTTCTATTGAGGTTCCATGTTCTTCATCACCTATTACTTCTTTAGCACCCATATCTAGTGTGCCCTTAGCATTATCATCTTCTATGTCTACTCTTGACATTCCTATGATCACTCATAATGGAAAATTACAACCACTCAATACACTATTTCCATCTCCTACTATTCCTCCACAAGACATCTTATCACTCATGCATGTTGTTGGCCACTTACAATCACAAGTCCAATCTCTCACATTAGAAAGCAAGGCCTATTATGCTTCTATCAATAATAATTATTTACATGGCAATCTTATTCCAAAGAAAATTCACAACTCAACATTCCCTAAGGATTTAATTATGCCCACACTTACATCTTTTGATGGTATTGGTGATCCACATCTACATCTCAAACATTATCGTCTAGCTATGGCTTCATATTCTAATGATCAATTGTTACTTAAATATGTTCATTATAGTCTTATAGATGACACTCTTCAATGGTGTGCACATCTACCCTTTGGATCCATTAGTACATATTATGAAATATAAGAAGCTTTTCTTCATTGCTTCATACTCAATAATGGCCCTAAAGTCACATATGATCATCTACTTGGCTTACATTAGGGAAAAATAAAACCTATTAGTGATTACATTTTACAATTCAATGCTTACATGCATCAATTAGTCTTCCAACCCACTAACTTAAAGAATAAATTCATCTTTTGTTGTGGTTTTATTCCCACTCTAAAATAAAAATTGCAATATGACACATGTGAATCATTAGTTCTCTTGTGCTATAAGGTCATTTATCTAGAACAAGATCTCATTTATGCACATGTTATAGATCCTTCTCCCATTATTACTACTATTGCATCACCTAGTTCTTCTTCACTCCCATCTATTGAGCATCTTCCAAGGTCTCTATTTCCTCCACCTCGCAAGAAATTCCAATCTTCTCCATTGCATAAGTTTACTTCATCTCCTCCTCTGTGTATGGCTACACCTCAAACTTCTCCTCCTATTTTGTTGGAGCCATTATAGTTTTCTAATCACACTAGACCTCATGATGTGTTGAGTCCATTGCTTAATAATCATTTGATTTTCTTACCTTCTAATCAACATCATCCACCTCATCACTTGCAATGTAAGTGTGATCAACCTTACTGAAATTATCATCGTATCAATGGCCATTGCAATAATGAATGTTGCGCCCTTCATGATCGCTTTTAGCAATTAGAAGATAAGGGCATCATTCCCTTAAGCTCTCGCACTTGTGAGAGGTATATGCCTCCACTCCCATGTAAGTGTGTTGTTAATACTATGTATTTATCTCCTTCCTCTAGTTATAAGATTATTATTCGACCACCACCACAAGTTGTTGCTCATGCGCATTCTCCATCTCATCCATCCACCGCTGCACCATCTCATTTGTTGCATCATGTTATCACTACATATTGGCTTATACAACCCTCATCATATATGCTTCCCACCATTACATCATCCATCATTGGCACCTCACCACTTGACATTTAGTTTGGCTCATACGCTCATGTTGCTTTCACTCCACATGCTTCCATGTGCTACATGCATGTGCTTGGTATTTAGTAAGCAATTTCTATCACCTTCCTCCCGATGACACACTTATGTTCTTATGGTTCTTACATGAATTTTGAGGAACTTATTACAATAATAACCTCTCTTCACTCACTCATGTGTTATGCATCTCATCAATAAATCTATCTCATATACATAATCATATCATTTCCCAATGATGCACTCTTTCTTTCTATTCATTCTTGATTGGTGAGGGGTATTCTATAAATGAACCTCATCATCTATACAGTGGGGGCATCATCATTATTCCCCCATTTTCATCACACTAACTTGTGCTTCACTACACCATTACGACCATCTCATACTTTTACACATTATTCATTTTTACTTTATCATTCATCACAATTTTATTCATACATATAATACACTTTTTTGCAATCACATTACATACATCATCTATCATCATATACGTTATATCATCATTTATCTATCTATACTCAAATTATTTCACATCATCAACTACGTATTCCAAATCAATTTAACAAATGTGAACAATATTCAACACATCGCTTATCACATATAGCAACAATAATCAATGAATCATACATCATCATCACATCAACACATCAATAAACATCAAATACAATAATCATACAAAAATAAATCCATCTATATATATTGTCCACAATCATAGGCATCAATACATCTCATTACGGGGAACTCCTCCCTACATCAATACATCTATACATATTGTATCTCTCCATCGTTATCACTATCTAGTACCATGAGATCTCTAAAACAAGAATCTTACTTGCTCACTCTACACCATCTCTCACAAATTCGATCCGGCCTATATCTCTCTACTTGCCTCGTGTCAATAGAGAAAGCTCAATAGACTACTCTATGAAATGGCCATGTAGCTGGAAAAACCACATAAATACATCTTGTGTTGGGGACCATCACCCCCATTGCCTCCTATCTCATTGTGTCTCCTCGAGCACCTCACCCCTCTTGCCTAGTAGCATGGTACACGGCGTTGTTTCTATCACCATATTGGCTCGAACAAATGGTAGTGCTTGCCCATGCAGTATCATCCACACGCTCTAGCATACCTCCACCTCCTCTTAAAGTACATTGGTGGGAACATTATAATTCAATGTGTGGATGGATGTGTCCATAACCAATGACCAATAGGCATCACTTGCACCCAAAGAACAACATATTAAACAACAACGACACTTACACAACCAAATAAAAATCATCGTACATAATTATATAAATAATAACGCTCTATTATTGTCACTACTATGCTATCGGGCATCAGTGCTTCCCCCTCGATCCTCCACCTAGTGGTGCTCCCATCGCATCTACAAACACTAGAAACAAAAACACCCACTAATGTGACACCCACCATGCATTGTAGGCCTCTATATACCCTACACAATTTCACTCATATCTTGAGCATACTTACTTTGATTTCTCACCTATTCACATTATTATCTTCATAATTCTACCTACTACTATATTTTACACATTTCACACATAATATCTCACCTTGAAATCATTACCATTTGATATACACACACTTTTGTGATATATATCCAATATTCTTCATTATATCATTGTGTGACTAGTTTTGGATCAACGTTTGTTTCATCACCACTCCCCCTTTCAAAGGGGGCATACAATTGGGGTCATCCTATAATTCCCCTTACATCATTACGTGATCAATCTACATTTCTAACCCATCATTATCAAACATTTTCTCATACACCATGTGACATTTCACATCACTTTCTATCGATTCCCCCTAATGAACTAACTTAGGGGCAACAAGCGTAAAATCTCTCCATGAGTAACAAATCAATCAATCACATACATTCAAATCTCGACAACACAAATCACATCAATCAATCAACATAAACAAAACATATTTATCCTCCCATATGACGTAACATGGGAAGTTATTTTTACATTTTCTAACCACTTCTAGATGACCCAACATGGAATTCACAACATACACATTTCAGCGACACCGGTGGAGTGGGGGAAATAAAATGTCATTTCCTTTCCTATACTACTCCTATATGGGTTATCACATTTGATCAAAATTGGATCTAAAATCATCCAAATTTTATCTTTGTATGTGTAGTAACGGCTAGATATATTGAGTTTGTAGTTATAGTTGGAGAGTAAAACTAAACCTCTCTCACCACACTCTTCCTTAGCGGTAAGGACGCCAAAATCCTCCATTTCTCACACACATGCAATCAGGTTGGGAACTAATCACTCCCTTCCCCATCACATCTCCATCAAATGAAAAAATCAAAATCTATAATTAATCAACATCACAATCATCAACCTCACTTAGTGCTCCTCATAACAAAATGATGCCACGTCTCTCGTTATGCCACATGGATCAACACATCGATCCATGGTTCGTCACACTATATGTTCTCACTCAACATGCACTTCTACTAAACTCTTCGTGTACTTCAATGACATGGGATTATCTAGAATTCTTAGGTATGAATCTCTATCTACTTTATGTTACCAAGTTTTCACTCACCAACATAAAGTGGGAGCAAATGTAGACACAAAATCACGCACTTACAACTATTATTATACCACTAAGTATGTTGTTTTATGTATGGATCTTGCATAAGAAAAGTATTCATTGATGACACATTCCATATTCCACCCATTTGTCTTGTTGGTATTTGTTTGCTTTTATTTTTCACACTTTTCACTCATACACATAGTCCTAATTAGGTCACTGAGGATCTCTATCTATTAGTTCTCACTCATTTTTCATCACTTGTCCTGGACACTAGCACCCAAGGCTGGACACTAGTGTCAGGTGCTCTTCATCCATCTAGGTGGCCGTGTCCTCTTTATGTTTCATCTTATTTTTAACATTTTAGGTTGTTATTTTCAGTTTTCCTCTCATCTCCCAAGGTACTAGTCGGCATGTCGGGTCATTAGTGTTGAAATTTGAACAAGAGATCCCTATATAAACACAACATACATACCATAATAAGGGCATACAATTCTTATCAAGGGCTAGCTATCTACATAGAGCAAGGGACTACATTTGGATCATTAGTTTGCATACACATTGCATAGGATGAGGAGTTCATTCTATTACATCCACACATTTACATTTTTATCTAGTTATTGCTCACTATCTTGGCATCAATAGTGTGAGGGCAACCTAGGAGCACTATTACACACACAAGAACACATAGCTACATCGTGTCTAAGATGTAGTGCAACGCTCAGTTGTAAGTCCATCGTTGTGGTAATTGACAATAGTACAACCCCTCATTCACATTTTTTAAGTAGGATTTGATGTCTATTTGAGGGTTTTGCAGTTTACGATTACCTCGGTAATTCAAGTGCTACATAAATGTGATTAAAGGAGAGAAAGTGTGAAGATCTAGTGACCATATCATAACCATGTTCCAACCTTTTCTACTGAGACCCGGGAACCTAGAAAGCGGGCCTAAGGCACTGCAGACGCCCTTGTCCCTCTCCAGGCACACTAGTCCAGTCATTTACTCCTCTGATACATTTTTCTATGGTTTGTTTCGATATCCCGTGCTTTTGTTCCATCACAATGTCCATTCCAGGACTCAATATGGGGTAAGTGAAAATCAAATACATACCTTTCCCCCTCCCATTTCCTTTCATGATTACATTTAAATAAATTTCCTTACATTCATATTTCATTGTACTTCATTTACAACTTTATACATTTATAAATTAATAAAATAATCTAATTTTATTGAATCAAACATGATTTGTGTTGAGCATACTCTTGAATTTCTTAAGAGTGTGCATGATGGTGAAGACTTTTTTTCCATACGACTATATTTTAATTCAAAATCCTTCGGTGTTTACTCGAAGAAATCCACTGGATGCTCCAGTCCTTGTTCATATTCTTGTGTCAAGATAATGACAACACTAGCATCACCACATAAAAATAACGGATGAAATCCTTAGAGTAATCTAGAATGATGAGCATTAGGCGCAAGCAATTTCTTGCTTGATTTTGTTGAATATTTCTTTTCCTTCTAATATCCATTCGAAGACTGTGTATTCCTTGAGCATGAGGGTGATGGGCCTAACCCATCCTAAAAAGTTAGGAATGAATCTCCTAACAAAGTTGATTTTGCCTAGGAATGATTACAAGCCCTAATATTGTGATGGAAACAATAGAAAGAGGATGGTTGATACTCGATTAGGGTCAATGGTAATGTAATCCTTAGAGACCACATGGCCCAAAAGTTTTCCTTATGCAACAACAAAGTTGCACTTTTTAGGGTTAAGAGATACCCCAAATTCTTTGCATCTCTCAAAGACTTTCTCCAGATGCATCATGTGATCTGCACTGTGTTTTGAGAAGAAAGTTATATCATTCAAGTAAACTAAGATGAATTCATTTATATATCCTTTAAAGGCAATGTTCATGGATCTCTAAAATGTTGCTCCTGCATTTGATAAACCAAAAGGCATTTTCCGATAAGCCTATGTACCCCATTTAATTGTAAATTTTGATTTGAACTAATCCTCTTCCTTGACCATGATCGATTAAAGCTAAAGTACCCATCCAACATTGAGAACCTTTTCACGTTAGCCACGGTCTACTGAGAATCTATTCCATATAAGCAAAAGGATAGTGATCCTTAAGATATATCATGTTAAAATATTTGAAATCAACACAACGTCTTATTTCACCATTATTTTTACACACTGGAACAAGATTCACCACCCAAGTAGAGTACTTAATAGGAAAAATAATCTTTTCCTCAATGAGTTTGGATAACTCCTTCCTCATGAGGGGCTTTATCTTAGGATTGATGGGCCTTTGCTTTTGTCTGATGGGTTTGATACTAGGATCAAGGTCAATGGAGTGTTGAGAAACACTTGGATTGAATCCTTTGAGGTCTTCATACTCCCATGAGAATATGTCACTATATTTTTGACATAAAGAGATGAAGGTCTACTTTTTATCTTGCCTAAAGTTTTTATTAAGCGTCAATTCTTTTCCACGTGTAATAGTGACTAGGGTGCAATATTCTTATATTGCGCACATATTATTTTATTCACCCTTGAACTCATCATCAGAACTGAAAATGTGCTCTAAGGTGACCAACCCTTTAGGAAACTTGTTTGTCTTTAGTTGTATCACTTGGTCATTGTAGTTGTTGTCATGCAAGTCAAATTGCATGTTAGAAGAGAATTCATCTTCATTCTCGAATGAAATAGAAAATCTACACATCTTTTTCAAACACTTTCCAGCTGGTTTCATTGTCTGGAATGGATATTCTAACCACCATCTTGATGTGTTGTGCATTGCCTTAGAAAAAATCCTCTAGCTCATGAGAATTGTGAACCAAGGGTTGTCATCTAATCCACTTCTTTCTTCATTTTTCAAAGCAACCTACAAATTGAGAGCTTTGAAGCTCTCTAAGAGGTCTCAAACTCTATGTTTATAATCCTTAAGAATTTTTTTCTTTATTGCGCACTTATTTGTAACCTGGTGGATGACCAATTTAATGTCCCCAAAGATCTAAAATGCCCTGATTTTCCTTTTCTCAACAATAAGAAGACCATGCACCAACGCTTCATATTTTTCTACGTTGTTGGAACATGTAAATTACAGCCTATGCATGAAGAATAAATTCTCACTCTTTGGAGAGATGAGAAAAAAACCCATGTTTGCTCCATTTTTGTTTTTAGAGCCATCAAAATACATCTTCCATAGTCTAGAAGCTTCATCGTTTTGCTTAAGCGTGGTAGGAAACACAACTTCTTCTTTAGGGATGCAATTTGTACCGAGACCAGTTCCAATATTTGTATTGTAGGGATCAAATTCATAGTGCTCTTTTTCCCATTCATCTAATAAAAGATCAAGTATGGAAAGAGGAATGAGTTTCTCTTCTAAAATCGATTCTTGTTCCAAGCCTTCTTGGATGAGGCAATTAGCTTGGAGAGGGGACGGGTCATATGACTTAACATGACAGGAAAATATAGGCTCATTTTTTATGCTAAACCAAGCTTTATACCTTGTTAATAGAAGTATATGAGACAAATAAGAAGACAAGTAGCCACCCACTTTAGTAGTGAAGTCTCTTGATAGGCAAATGGAAAACAATGGAGGTAAGTCAATGATTGACACATCTTGAGTTATTGTTAGGCTTGGACATGCATAAAGGGTTAACTTAAGATCCTTGATGACTCCTAGAGTGGTAACAATTGAGCCATCAAGTTGTAAGAATCCTTTAGATATGGGGCTATACTTAAGACCTAGGACATCAAAATTTTTGTTAAGAATGACCAAATTATTAGCCCTCGAATCAATCATATAGTTGTGAACAAGATGTTTGCCTACTATCAAGGACATATAAAAGGGTGGGGTTTAAAAAAATTCTTACATGTTTCTCCTCTTCTTGATAAATATTGAAAGCAATATGAGGTCTTTAGATAACTTGATCAGTGTGTGAAAGCTGTGCGCTGCAGCTTCATGCAGTAACTCGCATTGAGATGGAATGACTAGGGTATCCCACATTGTTACATTCACATTCGTATTTTCATCTGCTCCACAATGTTGAATGGAAGGCCCATATACTTTTTCATTTGAGGCACACCATTCTCTTTTCTTGATTGTTTAGTTGTTGGAAGAGGTGCCTTAGGTTACACAGAGGCTTGACCTACCAAATGAGTGCATCCCACTTCTATTGGAATATTACGCAGAACCTCGCGTGAAAAAAATGTGTGCTAGAATAGTTAGGTGCATTATCATCCTTGGTTTCTTGAGGAGGGTTAGTATAGTTGGCAAGAATAGAAGGTTGTGCATTGGATTCCAACATTCTCTTCTTGTACCTTGTGTTATCAAAAACATGTGTGCATGACCTACTCAAGTTCTCCACAACTTGGTTCAATGCACATAAGTATTCGACACTAAATAACAAAAGTTTGGTCTCATAAACAACCTTTGGCACTTCTTTGCTTTTCGGTTCACATGCTAGTGGAAGACTCATAACTCAAAGCATTTGAGATCATGAAGGCTTGCACGCACAAGGCATTTGCATAGTTGTACCGTGAGTGTGACAAGTTGAAAGGAAAGCACCATTTTTGTGATTCATATTCCACATCATCAAGTGAGTCATCTCACTTAGGTGAGATTATAGGTTTGCATGTCATTTAGGGTCATTATGATATTCCCTTACGCGTTAGTGCATCAGTTGCATCATTGGGAGTTACTTCCCATTCTAGGAATGTAACTCCCCCTCTCCACTTGAGAGGTCATCATTATGGAACTAGGGTTACTCAACACCCTCTATATGTACACCCCTTCAAATCTATGAGATTAGAGTGGAGATTTTTGGCTTAACAAGGTTCTGCCGTTTATTGATCTTTGCATGCACTTTTGGTTGATGTTCGATCTTCCCGAGATCTCGTCACCTGCCATTTTAACTTTCATGGATGTTCACGTCGTCCCTTGTGGTCCTCGTGCTTTACATTTTCACACACTCTTTCATGGTATCAGAGTGTACGTTGTGTGGATCCATGTGACTCTTTTGGTTTTCATGTTTTTCATCTCTCCAGGTCGTGATAAATAAATTTCATTTGCAACATCATAATGGTTATCTGGTTGTGTGTTTCTTGCATTGATTTGGGGTTTTATACCTCTGTTTGGTTTTTCAAGTGTTTGTGTTTAATTTTTAGGTATTTGTGGTTTTCTAGTCTTTGCATGTTATTCTTTTGTTCTCGAGGTTTCTTGTTATCTCAAAGTTGTAAATTTGCTTTTTGGTGTTGGATTTTTACGAGTTTTCGGTGGTCAAGTTATTTTTAGCTCAACTCAGCCCCAACTCGTCAATTTGGGAACCAAGTTGGCTCTCCCATCTCACCCTCTCCTCCAAATCACCTTCTCCAACTTGGTTTGCATTTGATTGGTTCAAAGTTTAGTTTCACATTGCATCAAATTGTTCAAGGTATTTAACCGCTCAACCTACATGGTTTGTCACTTGCCTTGCACTGCGTTTATTTTGGTGCCCATGATCTAGCTCACGTTTGGCTTGCCTCGGACTTGCATTGGTTTTGGTTTCCTTGCACGTATCCATCTTGGGCTCTATTTTTGGCTCGCCACATTTGTTACAACTCGATGCACCTCCTATTCAGCCTTGCTCCTTTCCTAAAATGTCCAACTTCTCTCGTTTGGCACCATTTGCTCGCTCCATCTCGAGCTCTTTGGCTCATCCACTCATAATTGGTTTGTGTTGCCACCACTCACCTTTGATTCAAATTATTCGTTGGTTTCTCGTGCTACGATCTACCTTCAATGCTCGGTTGGCTCTCTCTAACTACTACGATGCATAGCTTACCGCATGCCCTACTTTATCTCGATCATTCGCCTCGGTGCTTGATAATTTGTCTCTATCCCAACTCTATCACCGCCTTCCGAGTGTTCTCTCCAACCTCCTCGCTTACATGTCCTCCCTAACTCGACTTTTCAACACAAAGTGTAACCTTGACTTGCATCCACACCCAACTCAATCATTACTTCACTCACCACTCACCGGTACATGGCCCCTCTCACCTCTCCATTTAACTCGATATACATCCACATGTCACCCCTAAATCCACCATGATCTTTGAAGTGCCTCCCATGTAAATCAACTTAGCACGGTCTCTTCAACTATGATAACTCGACCCGATACCAACTTCTAACCTGCTCATTGCAGACAGCTGACCCCTCACCGTGCCCAACTCGATGCACTGACTCATCGAGTAACTCCACCCTTGACTCAGTAAATAACTCACCAACAAGCTCACAAATCCACTTGCCATCCATCTCATTGAGTTGCTATTTGAGATACCTCTGAGTGGTCATCCGCCTTTATACCCTCTTTGCTCCAAACCCCGTTTCTTCTCCCTTTTTGGATTTTTTTGTTTTTTCCACCTTTCTAAGCACTATATGCCATTGTAAAAGGGAGAAAAACCACCACAATTTTTTATAGGGGGTATAATTTTTCTACGCTCCGCATATAGGGTTATTGGGATTTTCAGGCCCCATTTTCTAGCTCACTGTATTGTCAGTGCTTCTCTTCGCTTGTGGCTAGTAGACGCGTCCGCCACAACCTTACGGTAAGAGAGCCTTATTTTTGAAACATGAGACTTCTTTTCTCTCACATTGAGTAGTATTCCTTTGTGTTTATTTCACCTTTTGTGCTTGATTACATGTGTTCCTCTGCTCATGAATTAGGAATTCATTGTGGCATCCACTCTCATGTGACTTGTCACTTATTACAAGGTGAGTGGTCAACTTTCCGATGTCGCATGAGAACACCCTATTGTAGTCACATACTATCTTATAAAGTGTCACAGACATGGGGTTATCACTATTCTTCTCGGCTATCATGTTGTTTGCAGACGCATTATCGGTTGAGTCGATGTCTTGCATTCTTGCACCCTTCTTCTTCTTGTGCACCTTGCACTTCTTGATTTTGCTTCCACATCATAAAGGATACTCTTTCCAGACTTGAGATTTGCAGGATCGCATTAAATCCTCCACCACTTCTTCTTGGGAGAGTGAACTATTCAATATGGCATGCTTCCATGGAATGCCTTTGCCTACAAGGGTCTTACACACTTCTTTATAGGGCCAGTTCCTACATCCATGGATTTTAGTCATCTTAAGGACTTTCTCAAAACTTGCAACCATGTTTTTGGTCACTTGATGTTGTTTGTCAACAAAAATCTCTGCATTCACATGGTAGAATAAGATACTCCCCATCACATCTAAGACATCTTTTTGTCCTTGTTTAGAGACCCTTCACATACTGTTGACATTGCTTATGTTGTTGATCCACTTTTCTCCTCTTCTTCTTTAGGTGATGGTAGTTTTGCTAACACAAGCTCACTTGATTCTACTTTCGATGATGAGGATTGTGCACCCATTTCTTATGCCGACAAGGAATCCTCTCCTCCTTCTCTCACCTTTCCAGAGAGTGTTGACACTTCCCACATCTCATTAGATATTGAGCAGTCTCCCACTTAGCCTCATATAGTCATTGCACTAGCCTTCCTTCCACTTCCATTATGTGACGTCCCATCCACTCCTCTTCCTTCATGTATGGATGACTTATACATGTCCGACATCACTCTATTATTTATCGAGACCCCTTATTGGGATGAGTATCTACCCAATCATGGCCACCTCTTTGCATAGTCCACTTGTGATGCACTACAAGTTTCTCATTCCTCTCTTGGTATTTTAGAAGATTCGATCATCTCCTTTGTTGGGATTTGCCCTTACGGTACTCTTATCATTTCCACCTTCATGAGATCTTCATTAATCCACCCTTGTTTGTGGATCCCTTTTATGTTATGGGGGTTGTTACATTACCTTCACATCACTTGGACATCCTTTCGTAGGTGTTCCTCTTCTTCACTCTGAAATTTCTACACTCGTGACATTACCTTCGGTTCCTTGGTGCTTATTTTCAAGACCTATGTCACACTTTCGTGGACTAGACTCAGATTTCTTCATGTTGTTGCCTTCGATTTCCTTCGTGGAGTGGGTAGAATTTCAACACTTCATTTATGTCCTTCCTAAGGGAAGATGCATAGTTCAAAGTGCGGGTGACTCTTCTTCAATCGAAAGGTAGAGGACCACATCATCGACACTCTTCTGGGAGACTTCCTAGAGTTGTAGAGTTCATATTTGTTCATGGTTTATTATGTGTTCCTCTCATCTCCCTCTTCCTTTATCTTTTTATTCTTTCTCGAGATATTTCCCTTTTGTACATGAGTACCTTATCAGGCTCCTTAGTAGTCGGGACCCATCTTTGACATCTTTCTTAGATTAAAGAGTGTTTTTTTCTATTGTGGTGGATGTTTTTCCCACTAGGTTTTCCTTCACTGCTTGGGATCCCCTTGTTGTGCATGGGTACCTCATCAGGATTTTGTGTCGAGACCCAATTCTCTTTTTGACTTGTCACATCATCCTAGATTACAATGAGGGGGGGTGTTGGTGTGATTCATATTCCACATCATCAAGTGAATCATCTCACTTAGGTGAGATTGTAGGTCTACATTTCATTTAAAGGTCATTATGATATTCCCTTACAAGTTAGTGCGTCGGTATATCATTGTTGGGAGTTAATTCCCATTCTAGGAATGTAACTCCCCCTCTCCACTTGAGAGGTCATCATTATGGCACTAGGGGTTACTCAATGTCCTTTATATGTACACCCCTTTAGATCTATGAGATTAGAGTGAATATTTTTGGCTTAACAAGGTTCTCGCTTGTTTATCGATGATGCAACCTAGAATTTACCAAAAATAACCCAGCGCATTGGCACATCACTTAGCCTAGACTGAGCGCTCACCCAAAGCGTGCAAAGGTACCAGGCCCCTCTTTAGGGTTGTTTGTGCAAGATGTTAGCAAGATGAAGAGTTGATGCATTTAGATCCATAAATAGTATAAACATTCTACAAAGCATATTCCAGATCTAGATCTAAGGAGTAATGGATTTAAGCAATAGCCATAATGAATTCAACCATGCAAGATCTAGTTATGATCATGTTTAACACCTTGAATCAGTCAATACACTCCATTATATTAAACACAATAAATACACATAAGCTTCTTACAATAAGTAGTACCATAAGTTCATCTATGCATCAGATCCAATAGTATAACTTTACAATAGCTCATATCCGGTCCCTTTCCTAACCTACGCATATTACTACATATTTATGAGGGTGGGGACTTTCCTTTCACCACTTACATAATTCCCACAATAGCTCGCATGCTAAAAATAGCCACACACCTTTATAATAATAGACACACATGCAAGTGCACTAATAATAGATTTCTTCTGGTTAGTTGGCATTAATAATTTTATTATTAACTCAAACCCATACAAAGCACTTAGTAGACGCTCTTCCAAAAATAGCCTATACGTGTCACGCAATTCTTTATCCGGTTTGTGTGCTCTACACGCTATCTCTAAAAATAGCTGTAATCCTGAAAATGACTAAGTCTGAATTTGTCCTTGTCTTTCACACGTGTATCCTTTCCTGTCATTTTACGCCTTTGAATGTGCCCTATTCCCATGTGTGAACCTTTTGTGTGCCTTTTACTAAGTGTTATGCTTTTTCTGCTCAACATTACTCCACACTAAACTACATTGCCACCCCGGTAATGGTTGCCTCTTAATACTTCAAAGAATAAAGAATGAGAATGAAAGGAAATTAAAGAATTATGGTACAAAGAATGAATTTTCACCCTGCAATGTCCTTTGTTTCAACTAGAAGAATTAACTCTGGATATTCCTTTTTTATTTCAACGTCTAAGGTTTGTCAATCACTTAGCGTGGTTTCTACCATTTTTGGAAAATATGAGGCAATAGAATCTAACTTTTCTTGTGCAATCTCTTACTTCTCATTCTGTAATACTATAACAATGTTGGACATTGTAGTCACCCTTCCTTCTAAAAGATCCATCTTTTGTGCTATAAGCTTTCCAATTTCATTCGACCTTTTTTATGTGGGTCTTGGGCTACTACAAGTGCCTTGCACTTTTTCTTTACTAGTGCCAATTGTTTCACATGCCCCAATGTCTCATCTTTCATTGCCTTCAGGAATTCATTGTCTTCTACCATTTTCCTAATTGGATAACTGCTTCTAGAGCTGCACAAATATTTAATGTTTGGTCTACTTTCTTTAGTCTTCCTGCAAAGTCTGGAGCAAGGCTTCATAAGATGAAATATTTCTAACTACTGAGGCCCTTGCTCTCTCCGCTTCCTATTCAGGGTCCTTTGGTTCTGGCATCTGAATCAATCCATCCTCAAGCACCAAATCAACTAAGGTATGCACATAATGCATAGCCGAAGGGAACCTCTTAGGTACCTTGGACTCCAAGTGCGGTCTTGCCTTCAGGACATGATCGCCGTCGATCTCCTCTACCATGCTAATGAGAACCCCATTCTTATTTTTCTCTAGGTCCTTCTCTCCTTTTAGACGTGTTATTTTGGCATCTTTAGCTTTGATATCTTCTCTTATCACTCTAATAGTTACAGCCTTATCTACATTCCATCGCACCACCTCTATAGATACCTTCACCAAGGCATTACTCACCTGTTCATTAAACATAATAGTGGGCTTGATAGTTATGTGCCTATTTTTACGGTGCCTTTCTCATTCCTCTTGACACACAGGACTCTTCACATACATAAAAATCAAGCTCATCTATGTGAGTTTGCATGGACCATGACAATTATATCCTTGCACGCCCAAAGTAGCCATATCTAGGTCCAACAACTCCCATCCATACAACTCCTTGAGGCCTATTGTATTCTGGAATCATGTGCGAGATAATTTTACTTGTGTCCTCTTCATAGCCCATGATTGGTGGAGCATACTCCCCGCTTGCCCTCTTTGTTCTTGTCCCCTTAGGAACTTGAGCACCAAGGTTTGGAGTTGGATAGTCTATGTTTTGAGTAGTATCTTGTTTTGTTTCTCCTATCTTCTTTACTCCTTCTTCTTCATCCTTCATTTCTTCATCCTTGGGTTCTCACTGTTAGGAATATCTTGATTAGTGCTTCACATTATAATATAGGTTTGTTATATTGTTTCAACAATATAATTTTGTTATACCCGTAATGATATTAATGGGTTGTTTGGTTGTGTGACTTCCTGGTTTGTAGGAGGTCGGTTTTCTATTTCCATGGCTATTTATTAGCCTTAGTATTGATTGTAATGAGGTCGAATACAATATCATAATATTATTTCCTGTGTGACAATATTGTTGTTCCAATATTTGGTATCAGAGTGATTTTTGTGCACGTCATGGAGTCTTGAGATTTTTTACGGAGCAGAACAATTGTTGTTCATGATTTCCCCTTCTCATGAAAAGAATATTTTGTAAAGAACTTACTGTATATCCTTAAGTGCCAGGCCAATCATTTTTCAGATTGTGATGTAAGTTTTCAGGTGGATCGTGATCGACATTTTACATATGTGGATTTGTTTTGTTATTCTCCTTGATGCAACACGTGAGCAAGATGCAATTATCCTCGCTCCTATTAAGCTACGTCTGCATCCAATCTCCCTGCTCTGATGTCGATCTCCACGCGCAATCTGGACACAAATTTGGAGTTTCTGAAGCCATATGAATAACGGGAGATAAGTTTTTTCTTTGGTTTGCATTCAAATGTCTAGACCCAATCGCACATGCATCTCTTTGTCTAATTCACCCCTCCACATGCATTATTAGCATTACTCGATTAATGTAATATAGTTTTATATTGAATTCCGATCTGCCATTGGGTGATTCGAAATTGCTAAATAATGGTAGGAGATTACGGTTTTTCCATTTAATTCCCAAGACATATATGCCACAGTTATCCAATGAAGAGTGCTAAATAAATCAAGGTGAAACGAATGAGGTCTTGTATTGCATGGTCAATTCAGGCATTGCAATGGAGATTATTCTAGATGGTGTTTATTCAATGTGCATGGATGGGTTATGCTCCACGAAAACTCAACGCATTGAATTGATGAATATGCTTTGATCTCTGTGGATCAAAACAGGATCCCACAAATTTTCTTTGCATGTGGTTTTAAGATTCAAATATAGAGACTTGCGTATGTATTTACACGCATTCATGTGTGGTGCATTGCATGCACAACTTTGAGAAAATTTGCATCTACGTAATTGCATTATGTTTGGCAGTCTTTTATTTCATCAAAGCGTATTGTATCAAATATCCTCTACTACGCTATTTCTCAATCTATTCAGCATGGGCATCTGATCGGTTTTGTTAGATCACTTTGGGACCATGTACAAATTTTGTGGATCAGAATCATACCTCGGATATCTCTGCATGCAGTAGATATTTTTTTCAGAATCGCCTCAGGCCATATTTCTTTGCCACATGTCTCCCACATTACACGTATCCCACTCAACACTAAAAGTTTTTACATGTGTGATCTACCGACTTACATTGGTACAGCTGTCTCACGGACGCATTTTCGGTGTTACGACGTCCGTCAAAATAAAGTGTTTCACATTGTGGGAGAAAAGAATAAATCACAATGTGCAAACTATTGAGCTTCAACATCCAATTTGTTGAGTAAGCAACATCGTCTACTAGAGGATGGAGGCACAGGAGGATGGAGGTCATTCAGCGACCTCTCTTCAGTCACCAATGGTGGGGCCACACAGTTGTGGTGATAGTGTGTGTGTGAGTTTGCTTTCTTTTGAGTTGAAGTTGATTTCAGTTGTGTGCAGCATGATTTTTTTTTCAGTGTTCCTATTATGGCTTGAATAAGTGAAATGTTCACATTGAGGGGGAACATGGTCTCAATGTTCCATTTTTCTTTTCATCTTTGTAATCAGTGAGTAGTATTTCCTACATAATTCCCTAAAGGAAAAGCATAGTGGACAGATGAAAGCACAAAAGAAAAGAAGCATCATGATATTGAGGTTGTTGGTTGTCCTGTAAAACCATCCCTGTTGAGGTTGTTGGTTGTCCTGTAAAACCATCCATGTTGAGGTTGTTGGCTGTCCTATAAAACCATCCATGTTGAGGTTGTTGGTTGTCCTGAAAAACCATCCAGATCATGAGCACGCACGGGCAACATCTGTAGAAGGAAGTGCAATTGTTGTTCTCCCATGTTCGCACTAAGGGGGGGAATGTTAGGAATATCTTGATTAGTGCTTCACATTATAATATAGGTTTGTTATATTGTTTCAACAATATAATTTTGTTTTACCCGTAATGATATTAACGGGTTGTTTGGTTGTGTGACTTCCTAGTTTGTAGGAGGTCGGTTTTCTATTTCCATGGCTATTTATTAGCCTTAGTATTGATTGTAATGAGGTCGAATACAATATCATAATATTATTTCCTATGTGAAAATATTGTTCTTCCAATAGGTTCTTCCACATCGAATGCGGTGGTATAGGAGTCCCAGGCACACTCTATGTAGACTCCTTCGCCTCCTCATTCAACTTCAAATTTCTCCTTTTTTTGCAATTGTGTCTTTATGTGGACAGATTCGTGGTGATCTTTGAACTGATTATGGATTTCTCATGCCTTATGTTCTTGTTCTTCTGAGCACCCTCTTGAAACGGAACTCTCCTTGGACTGCTTCCAAGTCCTCTTCTTCTTCTTGTACCTGAGGTGGGGTATTGGACGTTCAACCTCTACTCTATCAGCGTAGGTTACCTCGAGAGGCCCCTATGTTCTAAGCCATCATTATCTTCATTCTCTTCTTCCTCGTCATCTAATTCTAAAAGTTCTGTGGGCTTTGGAGCTAGTACATTCTCCACTGTATGTTTTCCCTTAGGTGGCCCTAGGAGCGCGAACTCATTCTCCACATATTTGTTATTCTCCAGTTTAGGCTTAAATTGAAGGTATACAAGCATTGCTCCAGTTGTCCCTATTTCAAGCTTACACACTTCGTGTTTATAACATCTGAAATGAGCCTTTTCAACATAGGAGACATAGTCTAGCCTAGAAATACATATGTCTTCCTCAGAGTGTGGTAGTCATAATCTACCTTGTCTTAATAAAAGTTAGGCAACACACATCATTAAAATGGTGGACTGATGCCTAGAAGTAGCATGCATTATGAAGGCATACGACAGTTTGCACCATGGGCTCCATGTCCCATCCTTCATAGAAAATTATGTGATGCGAATGTCTGTCACACCGCATGATTGTCTTGCCTTACCACCGATGATAGTAACTCCTTAGGAATGCGACACTCCTCTTCAAATACCACATGGAGCCTGTCATACCAAATCTTTTCCCTCTATTTGAATGGCCCACTCATCGACCCTTAACATAAATATTTTTAAAACCTCTCTACGAGGGATTTTCTCTCCATGTCATACTCGCAGATCTTTTCCTTCATCCCATTGGGCACTCCAATCTCGATAAATACTAAAGAAAGTAAAATAGCACCAAAATTTATTTTATCACATGTGCACGCTTCCTCGATAATGTTCTCTGCAATGTAGCATGTTATGTTGTAGATCACTCCCTGCGACATTCTCCTCGTGATATGTAGCCACATTGTATTCACTTGCGACCACCTCTCTTGGTCATTCAACTTTGTTACTAGATGTGCAGTTGCCTGAACCACTATGTACTTCTTCAACTTGTCAATTTCCATCCTACACGGACCCTTTGTATATCCTAACTCTTTCCATGTCTCCATGATTACTACTTTATCAGTTAGGTCACTAGTCAGGTCTACCCCTGTGCCTTTTAATCCTGTCATTGTTGCAATCAAGGCGGATGTGATTCTGACCCTCCATCCAAGCGAAATAGAAGAAGTCCTCATGGACTCTGCTCATTAACCACTAGTATAATGGTTCATACTTTCCAAAATAAGGGATCTCATACAACTGATAGACTCCAACCTACTTTAACAACTTCTCTCCAACGTCATCATATACTGGCATGTCCTCCATTGTGCGCTTGTTGGTCTTTGTGCTCAACAACACATCCAACTCCTTATTATCAATGTGCGGTGGTTGTAATCACTTATTTTACACTTACGGATGTGGGAATCCCATTCTTGCCCAACTATAACACCTCTGGGTATTGTATCTCTGAAAAATTACTTTCGGGTGTAACTTCAACTTCTGTCTCCACTTTCTTCTTTCCTTTGGCTCCTGCGGCAAGTAATTTCTTTGGTGCCATCTGAAAATCTCACATTTTTGTCCTTTGTAATGTGTAAATGATTCAATTTCTATTTTCTATAGCATTGGGTTCAAACCCTAGGTCAAATCTGCATGCCCTAGTTTGAAATCACGTGCCCTAGCTCTTTCAAAATGCATCTACTTCACTCAAACCCTTCACCAATGGGGACAAGCTTCTTCTACACACAAATCTTCTCTCCACATCTGATTTCACACTCTTCGCACCTCAATATATGTCACTCAACTCAATTTCACTTAGCTCTTTCAAATTATTGCAATCAAAATGGTAAACATGAACTCACATCATGTCCTTATTTAGATTTTTAAAAGTTGGTGCATTTATTACTCCTTCACCTACCAACAATCCTCTCATTAATTGACCATTTTCAAAATTTTCACGCAATACATCTTCGTGCCTCAAATATAACATTCTAGTGTTCCTCCTTCCTACCTTCTAGCTATAGAATTATCTTCGGTGCAATTCCATGTGCCTGATTACCTCGCCACCACACCTTCTCTAGTAGTCTCTCTACGGTCACATTACTTACCTCACATTATATTGTTCCTTCATTTATCTCCATCTATGGTCATCATTTGGAAGCAATCTCTCTTCTAAAAACTCCTTTCTAAACTCAAATAACACATGTAATAGTTTACTCCTTGATTTGTACCTAGTTGTAAACATGCACCCCACACCAATGGTATATGTAGTCCTCTGGGCATAAAAATTCTAAAAATGGTAATTAGCTTTTGGCGCACAAACATGCTTAGTTATACAAAACGACAACTAAATTAACAAATCATGGTGATGAAAAGGAAATACATTAAGGGAATACATAATGAAAAACCTAATCTAATTGGCAACACTACCTTATTACAAACACCAAAAATACTTATTTATAGTAGGGCTTCAGCGTACTCCCATTGAAGTAACCTGGTAACTGTATTCCATCAAGTGCCTCTAACTGGAAAGCACTTGTTTCAAGTATGTGAGTGATAACATACGGTCCTAACCAATGTACTTTAAGTTTTCTGGATGGCGTGAAACTTAGAGTCATAAAAAAGCACCATTTGTCCTATCACAAGATTTTGTTCTGATGTGCCGGTCATGCCATTTTTTCTGGCCTTTTCTTACTTTTGACTCCAACGTGCTATTGCTCCTTACTTATCTAGCTTGATCAACTTTTCAATTCATTCTTCTAATGCTTGCTCATCAGCTAGACCTCAATGCACGTAATACGCAAAGAAGGTAACATGAATTCCATAGGAAGAACTACTTCTATGCCAAACACCAATTGAAAGGGTGTGGCCTTGTTTAACCATTTGTATGTTGTTCTATACGCCCAAAGCACATGAAACTTTATCATCCCAATATTTTCTTCCAACATCAAAATTTTTGTCAATGTCTAGCTCAAAATCTTGTTGAAAGCCTCAACAGTCCCATTTTCCTGAGGATGATAAGGGGTATTTTTATGGTGTGCAATCATGAACTCATCCAATAGAATTTTGATTGTCTCATTCAAAAAATGTGTGCCCCTATCACTGGTCAAACTCAACGGGAATCCATACCTTGTAATAATATTTTCCCATAGAAACATGGCTGTTGTAGCTATTGTACAATCCTTTGTAGGTGTTGCTTCTGCCCACCTTGTCAGATAATATGTGCAAGTGATGATATAGTGCGATCTAGTCCTATGCGTGGCTAGTGAAATAGGACCCACAAAATCTATAGCCCATTTCTCAAATGGTTTTGCACTAGGAATAGGTCTTAAAGGCATTTCATCTCTTTGTCTGGTTTTCTAAGGCACTGACAATGATCACAAGCCTTGCAATATGCCTTACAATCCTTATACAGGGTCTCCCACCATAATCCAACAAGTAGAATCTTACACGCAGTGGCGTCACCTACATAGTGCCCACCTATAATACCATCATGAGCCTCTTCCATGATATCTACGTGCTCATGTTTTACTATACACCCGCTCAATACTTCATCTCGGCCTAACTTGTATAGGTCACCGCTAATCAATAGAAACGGTGTTGCGCGAATGGCAAGTCATTTCTTCTATAAGGATTTCATTCCTTCTGGCACCATACATGTACGTAGAAAGACAACAATGTCCTCTAATTCTGATGGCATGCATTGTAACTAGTATAACTGGGCATTGGGCATAGTATCTTCAATTTCATACGTGTCTTCTCCTAACTATATTCTAGATAAGTGGTCTGGTCCATAATTACTTTTCCTTGGTTTTACCACAACTATAAAATCAAATTCTTGGAATAAGAGCACCCATCGACATATGCACCCCTGTAAAATGGGCTTGTTTACCAAATATTTCAATGCCATGTGATTGGTATAGAATACAAATGGTGTTACTAGCAGGTATTGTCTAAATTTATGTAGCGCATAGATCATTGACAAAGCTTTGCACTCTGTAGTTGTATAATTATGCTCTGCATGAGTCAAATTTATACTAGAAAAATAGATAGGATGATCTATAATACCTTCCCAGCTGAGCCAACACCGTGCCAATGGTCATGCTAGAAATGTCCACATGTACATGAAATGGTTGGTCCCATGAGGGAAAGCATAGAATAGGTGTTGTAGTAAGTTTCTCCTTCAATGTCTCGAATGCACGTTGTTGTGGTTCCCCCTAATAGAATGTCCCTTTTCCTTTTAGTAACTCCTCCAAGGGTGCGACAACCTTAGCATATCCTTTGATAAATTTTCTATAATACCCAGTGTGGCCCAAAAACATGTGCACTTCACTATGACTGGTAGGTTCTTTTAGGCCGACAATAATTGTAATTTTAGTTGGATCTACCAACAAACCTTCCTTGCAAATAATATGCCCTAACAGAGTGCCAAAAGGTGTAGTAAACACACAATTTTTTATGTTCAAAGAGATGCTTAACTGTCTACATCTTTCAAACATTAAGCATAAATTTTCACAATGATCCTTAAAAGCCCATATACCATCCAATCATCTAAGTAAACTTGCAAGAAAAGATGAATAAAATCCTAGAATGCTTGAACAACTATTCACGAAAATATAGCAGGCATGTTTTTCAAGTATGAAAGGCATCACAGTATATGAAAAACTTCCCCATTCAGTGGTGAAAGTAGTATTTTCCTGATCCTCTTGTGCAATCCTAACTTGATGATACCTAGAGAATCCATCTGTAAAGGAATAGATCTTGTGCCCTGCGTAACACCTTCTAATATTTCCTTTGTGAATGGCATAGGGAAAGGATCAGTCACACATGCAGCATTCAACTCCCTGTAGTCCACACAGATCCTAATCTGACCATATTTCTTTATACTAATCACCATTGGGCTAACCCATTCTGACTCATCCAGGGGCTTGATGATTCCAAACTTTAACATTTTGTCAATTTCTTCCTTGACCTTTTCATGCAAGTTGGGGTTCATCATATAGGGTCTCTTCTTGACTAGGTGCGCACCTTCCTTAAGCTTTATCTTCATTTCTCCTAATGATGCATGCACTCCTTTCAATTCATGGTAGCCCCTAGGAAATAAATCTTGAAAATCACGGAGCAACTCCACTATTTTTTCTACTTCAGATTCAAACCAATAATCTCCAATTATTGCCTCTTTAGGCTCAGCATCCATACCAATATTCACTTTCTTGGTCCTCATAGGTTCATGATAGGCACATGTGTTGTTATCTGCACTGTCTAAGACCTCATGCACACTTGTTGAATGGTATATATCTAGTTCTTCTACTTCTTCATCATCCACCATGTAGACCATCTTCCCTTTTTCTTTCTCAAAGCAAGCACGCTTAAGTAGTGTGGCATTTGTCTCTGTTTTTGCAGCAAAAATGCGTCCTGAGTCATTTCCATAAAATAAATCCTGAATGAGTTCTTCCACCTTTGCATTGTCTCCCATAGTTAACCACTTTATAACCCTTAATTCCTCTTCTACTGGAGGTTTAGTAGAGAAGTAGTCAAAATTCTGGACCATACTTATAATCAAATCCTACCAATTTCTAGTTTCTCTATGTAGCTCTGCATATACATACCAAACATGTGCACAACCTTGTAAAGTAGAATAAAGTTTGTACACCCATAGTGAAGGTGGTAAAGCTTCCTATCCCTCTGTCAGAGCCTCTCACACTACTAGATGTGGTGCTAGACAGGTTGATTACCATGATATGTATAGATTCAAGTTGGTGCATTGCTCCTGGAAAACCGATTTGTAAGAGAAACCTTGACTTCATTCCATTCTACAATATTATCCCTGTGAACCACCCACCAGCACGATGTTGTCCCACGTAGGGTATATGCTAGCATATTTTGTCTCTCTAATTGGTCTATCCACTATTACTCCATGGCACGTAGGAATACCGCAGGGTCCCTTTCCCCAATGTACAAGGTTCGAGTTGTTACCTATTCTCCTGACAAAACAAGGTTTATTGTCCCACGTAAACGTGTTCTTTACTTCACACCCTACCAACTCATAAGTACCATGAGCCCAATTATCACAAGAAATACTTGTAGTATCACTAATAAACTGTGCATATTCCCACTGAAGGATTCCTTCTTTAGATGGCTTGATCGATTTACGGGTCTCGGATGACACGTACATAAATCCTATTCAGATCTTCCTCACTCAAAGGATCAACATAGGGCATAGATTTCCCATCAGTTAAAGGGATAATAACTCTTTCCTCCTTGTTTTCAAAACTGATATATCCCTTATTGGCGAATACTAGCATTATTTACGTAACACCAAGGGTGTCCAAGCAGAGCGGGAAACTTTCTCGCTTCTACAAGCTCTAAAACCTCAAAATCCCCAATGAACTTGGCCCTTATATAGTAATGGATGCATCTTTTAAAAATCCAATAGGAGTGGTCTTAGTTCGATTAGCCATAAATAATACATTAGAAGATGGTTGTAATGTAGTTCTCCCCATCTGTACCCATGTATCTAAAGTAAGCACATTGACTTCTGCACCTATATCAATCAATATATTGCTCGAAATCCATCCATCCACAACAACATTTAGATTTATTTCCTTGTCGTAGTCTAAGTTATGGGGAGATTTGCATGCAGGATCTGTCACCCATTCTCAGTATTAGTGCACGTAGAGTGTTTCCCTTCATCCAAATCCCTAGTAATGGAATAATATTCTCTTGGCGCAACATTTTTCATACCTCCTTCAAGTCATCAATATCATATTGATTGTGTATCTCTTTGCTTTCTTTTGTAGTTCCATCTTCCATGATTGCTCCTTTAGACATTGAATTTCATCTTGAAGATTTCGAGTACCTCCATGGTTTCTAATAAACCTTCTTCGATGGGCAAGATTTGGGTACCTGGGAATGTAAAACCTCCTCTTTAGTGATAGCAAGCTTCTATTGTAACGCCTCTCTAGCGTGCACATCTTCGGCGTGGGTAGTGATCTTTACCGGCAATAGCTCGATTTTTTTTTCCAAATTGGGCATCCACTAATTTTCCACAACGCGTTGTATCCTAACCATCCCTGCGCCTTTGTTTTCTTATTTATGTTGCTTACTAAGATGCTCATATAATTATGGGCATTCCTCATAACTATGATTCTTCCCACAAAAATAACAAGTAATATTTTGAGGACATTCGCGCCTGTAGTGGTTAGGAGATTTGCATGTATAACATGTTCCGTGAGGAAACTCACCTCATCCACCACCACGGCCTCGGCCTCCGAATCCACCACGGTATCCTCGACCTCTGCCATGACCTCCTTCAAAATTTCCTTCATTACGATCATAACGCACTTGATTGTGATCCCGATCCTAATGCTCACCCTTACCCTTAGAGTTATCTAATACTCTCGTCTATCGTACACCAATATCTATAACATCATGGATCTGACCAATCAGCTGATAGTATTTTGTATCGTGATTCATGGACATGTAAATTTTACAATAGTAAGAGATGTTCTTCCTTATCGCACGTTGTAATAATGGGTAATGGCTAGCATCATGGTTTAAATGACATATCTCATAGTCTAGTAGTAATGAACATACTACTCATGGGACAACTATCCTTGGTGTGACCTTCCACTTCACAATTTGTTCACTAAATCCCCGTGCATGTCTCATGTGCTAGATTTGCTGATAGTTTTTCCAACTGCTTCATCATAGATGTAATTTGTGCCTCCAAGAATGGACTGACTCCAGTGTCTATACTCCCGACTGCCTCAACACGCAAATCTACTTCAAGTGCTTCACGCGGATCAATGTATGTCTTATGTGACAAATCCCTTCTAAAAGGTGTGATTAGACCTCCAACGAACCATTACATGTGCTGGATTGCATGAATATCATATGAAAGCTTAGATAAAAGTGTTTTGAAATAGGCATCATATTCCCTAACACTCTCAGTAGTTCCTTACTTGATATCCTTTAGCGCGTTTATACTCTTCTGCTAAACTTATGGATATAAAACTCTTTAAGGAATGCATCTTTGAAAGTTGCATAATCGATGCAAGTCTGATTAGGGTCAAACTTCATGTACCAACTTTGTGCGTGTCCTTGCAATGTAGTTACAAATTGACTCACATTGCGCTCGAGTATTTGTGCTTCCTTTTGTGTGCCATAGTATTTCACACATGTGCACGTGTTCAACAGCATCTTCTATGCCCCTATATTATGGCATACAAAGAGACATCTCCATAAAAATATTATGGGGTTGGTGCGAGACTTGCACTTTCACACCCGATCAGAACCTCCTATGTTACCTCTGCCTCCAGAACCACTTGATCCACCGAACTAGAACCATCTATAACTCCCGATCCTCCACATGTATCAGGAAGCAGGACCGAGAAGATGTACTTCCCTGTGTCCCAATAGTAGTACTAAACTGAACCCCTACAGTCTGTGAAGTGTTACCACTCCTAGAAGTGAGTCCAAAATTTTGCGCGCTTGAATTTTATGTAGATGATGCACCTGTAAAGGTACCTCCAAACAACAATGAAGACGTTTTCCCTGCCATCGATGTACTTTCTATGTGACTTACTCCTGCTCTCCCACTGCCTAAATTATCTTGTTGACTACTTGTCGTACTAGATACTAGAAAACCAAGCACAAGGGCTAGGTTGCAGGTAGATTCAAATGCATGCTTGTGGCCTAGGTCATCTCTATTGGTGTGCTTCCATGTGAGGCCAAGGGGGGTTCCCTATCATGTTTTCCCAAATGGGGAGTTCTAATACTACGGCTCCACGTCGTCTGCGTGAGCTCTAAATCCTTTCATGAGCCATCCCTTTCCTCAATGTCATCTGCTCTGCAATGTCACATTGCTTCTCTATCTCCCTCTCGTGTGCCTCATTATACTAAAGCTTCCTTTCTTCTCTTTGCCTTTATGCCGCTAGTCTGCCATCTTTCACCAAAAACTGCTCCCCCCACATGTGGTGGGTTTTAGTTAGCCGGTGGTTTTCTTTCTAAGTTCAGTGGTCGCCATCAATATTTTGATCACCGGTGGAATGCCTTGCAAGTAAGTTCCCTTGCGATACCGTAAAAATGGAATTTGATACCCTTGGTAAGAATAAATGGAAATTGAGTACTCCAGGATATAGCTATTCGTAACACCATGAAACCAAGTATCCACAACACATGTCCAAATCATATTAACATCATAAAGGGCCTAAAATTCTTCCCACGACTGCAGACAAGTGTACATTACCTCCAATTCCTTTTAGATGCATAAGCAACCAGCCACTTATGCAGCTTCTACCGGAAAGATATGAAAAATATCTCATACTTATCATACAGATTGGTTTCACTCATGCGTGTGCGTTAAACTTATATCTGGTGTTGAACCTCCATGCGTACTCTTCTTCTAGATCTTTTATCCACTCCTCAACACTTGCTAAAGTCAACAGGTACGTCTTGATCACGAAGCATCCTCAAAACAATCGAAAAAGAGGTCTCGGAAGTGAAACCAATGATGCGACCTAGAATTTACGAGAAATAACCCAGGATGGCACATCACTCAGTCTAGACTGAGTGCTCACTCAAGTGCACAAAGGTACTGGCACCTCTTTAGGGTTGTTTATGCAAGATGTTAACAAGATGAAGAGTTGATGCATTCAGATCTATAAATAGTATAAACATTCTACAAATCATATTCCAGATCTAGATATAAGGAGTAATGGATTTAAGAAATAGCCATAATGAATTCAACCATGCAATATCTAGTTATGATCATGTTTAACACCTTGAATCAATCAATATACTCCATTATATTAAATGCAGTAAATACACAAAAGCTTCTTATAATAAGTAGTACCATAAGTTCATGCGCACATCAGATCTGGCAGCATAACTTTACAATAGCTCATATACGATCCCCTTTCCTAACCTACGTAGATTACTACATATTTATAAAGGTGGGGACTTGCCTTCACCACATACATAATTCCCAAAATAGGTCACATGCTGAAAATAGCCACGCACCTTTATAATAATAAACACACATGCAAGTGCGCTAATAATAGATCTCTTAAGTTAACTCAAGTAATAATTTTATTATTAACTCGAACCCATGCAAAGCTCTTAGTAGATGCTCTTCCAAAATAACTTATGTGTGTCACTTAATTCTTTATCTGGTTTGTGTGCTCGCACGTTATCTCCAAAATAGCATATAATCCTGAAAATGGCTAAGTCTCGAATTTGTCCTTATATTTTGCACATGTATCCTTTCCTATCCTTCGCACATTTGAATGTGCCTGTTCCCATGCACGAACCTTCGTGTACCTTCGTTAAGTGTTATACTTTTTCGCTCAATAATCAATCTTTGCATGCACTTTTGGTTGATGCTCTCTTTTCTCAAAATCTTGTCATGTTGTTGTTTGCACTTTTGTGGATGTTTATGTTGTCCCTCGTGATCCCCATGCTTCGTGTTTTCATGCACTATTTCATAACCATGTTGTTATGTCTCGAAACTAGTGCTTTGTTGTGTTAGGTGTTATAAGAGGTTACGCATGAGAGTTTGAAGAGGCAAGTGCGCATTAGCATTCCATATGTCATTTTTCTAGTTTTCCCCATATCTTTGATTTGGATATTGATTTCTAAAGGGCTGATGGCTTTGGTTAAACCATTGATTAGAATAGTTTTTGAAGGCTTGTGCGTCTTTGCTTTTCTAAAGAGATGAATTTGTTAGAAAAATTTATAATCAAGGCCTTTATTTCTTCATCCTCCTTTTGTTATTAGGGAGAGTAGGATGTGGAGGCAAAAATTTAGGATATTTTCTCGGGAATGAGAAAGAAGATTGAGGTGCTTGAGGATTTGAGGAAACAAGGACATGGATAGTCTAGGGGCTATTTTTCCAGCTTGGATGAGATAATTTTCTGGCCTAATGGATAGATGATAGACATCAGAAGTGTGATCACCCATAAACCATATTGTAACTACAATGTCGAATTTAAGGCTCAAGAAATAAAGAAAAACACCATGAGAAATTGGTCTTAAGAGGGATAGAATTCTATCGCATGTCTTCTAAAATATGAAGTCAAAATTGGCCATGAGCTCATTAGGAGATCTTTTGATCATTTTGAGTTATTCTAACAAGGATATATTATCAATTTTTCTCCTCAAAGTGATTACAAACTGTAGTGTCAAGCCCATCCAAGTTAGTGATAGAGGTGGGTCTTAAGCTTATGTACCATTGAAGCGCTTTGCCTTTGAGTGAAGAAGCAAACAACCTTATAGCTACACCATCTTCTATAACTAGGTAAACAGAACATACATTTGCAATATTTTGAATGTGCTTAGTAGGGGTAACAAGGTTCTCACCAGTACAAAATGATATACTTTTGAGAGAAGTTAATGGTATATCATGTTATGTGGGAAGAGCTACGGGAATTCCTCTATTGAAGTTGACAAAAGGCATATTTCTCTAGTGTGCCATGGTTAGAAAGGATCCAGTACCACGGTAGAGTGCATTGAAGGTATGCCAAAAGGAGGGGTAGATTGCGCCTATCATGCGAGAAGATGGATATGTGTGCACGACTGACTCTTCTTTTTCTTCTCTCACGGGGACAAATAAAGATACTCAAAGGACACTTCAATGGTTGTGCTCTGTCTAGTATATATACTTCTCATGAATAAGGAACGTTGACTACTGAAAGTAGTAGATCTCGGATGTTTAGGGGTCACTAGATCTCATTTGAATCAAGCTTCCAAATGCTATAAATCACTAAGTCACACACCAGAACTTAGCAATAATGAAATATAAAGCTTTAAATACTTATCGCACCAGGCATGCCAAAAACTATTGGAGCTCAAAATTGCACCCATCCCAGATTAGGATGAACTGGGTCTTTTACGTAACATGGGATTGTCTCCAAGTTGTGGGACTTGCGCTTGAGATAGACCTCTGGAGAAGGCCAACTTCCTCTACCTAATTCTACCGCTAAAACTACTCCTACAAAGGAAAATGTAGCTACCTAACACTACTTTACGATTCCAAGGGACCAAGGTGAGAAGAAGATGCGTGAAATGGAAACCTAAGCTAAGGGGAGGTGATAGCACCGAGAAAAAGTGGGTGAACACTCTCACTAAGTGAAAACAAAGAAACTACACACGGGGAGGGTAGACAAATATGCAATAGTCCCGACATTAGACGTAAATCAACTAAGTCATTCTTTATCTCTCTTACACTTAGGATTTTATATTTATCTAGCTTATTTCTTATGTCATTTATATTCCGAAGTTGTTTATCTTAGTTTACATTATTTACTTTGTAATATTAGGGTTTATACAAAATTCCATTTTTGTTAAATCATTTGGTGAACCCGCATTCAAACCCTCTTGGATCATCACTTCTTCCTATTTTCATCATACTAGGATCCTCTCACCATGGATATCTCCATTCATGATTTCTTGCAAGCTAATCTTGATTGTAATGCTAAAATCAATTCTCTCTTGAATAATACTCGTATTCCTTCTAATAATGATCTAGAACTCGTATATCAATTATTCGTAGCTGCATTTTCATAGTAACTTTTCCATTTGTTGTAGCTACCGCTCTTTTTGTTTATGGCAACAAGCCTCCCTTAAATATAGCAGCTCACATTTATAACATGGGTATTAAGTGGACAATAGTCGATAATGGATTTGAGCTTAATATTTGTACTTTATCACTCCTTCAAAACATTGGCCTTTCCTCAGCAGATGTTAGCCCATCATCCATTTCTCTTCATGCGTATGATTCTTCTACATGTCCATGTATAGGCACTATCACTTTACCTCTTACAACCAGGCCAAAAGTTCTACCTATGATATTATTTATCATCAATGCCTCCATTCAAGTATAATTGCTTACTAGGTAGGTCATGGATTCAAGTTATGTAAGCAATGCCTTTTACAGTTCAACAATGGTTTAAATTCCTAAATGGTGGATTTAAACATGCTATCATTATTGACCATTACCCATTCAAATATTTCCACCTAAACCCAACCACTGCATTTCCTACTCCACTTCCTACCCCTCCTATGCATCCCAATGTTGATGATCAACTCATAGAACATCCTACCTCCACTGCCACCTTGCCTCCTCTTTAGGGCACTATTTATGTGTTGGACACTGTACCATCTACCTCATCTTCCCATGTGCACCTTGCATTAGCAATTCCTCCTTTCACATGCACTCTTTTCATAAATATATATTATTGGCAACACATTCAATTCGATCCTATTTTCTCTAATATTATTTGCACACATGATGGTTTAGCTCGACTGGGATTCACACTCAATGATCTCCTCCCTTCACATAATTCTCCACACCTTTATCATGGACATGTTCACATCACTATTGTTTATGGCCTTCATGTTTCCATATATTAGTCTTTGTTGCACGCACTTCTCCACTTATGCCTGGGTAATATTAGCTTAATTACATTGGTGGCACTTAGGATCCTACTCATATTGATATCACATTTCCCATCCCTTTTGGCCATGTATTTATTTGCAATGATTCATTTCTCGGATATACACAAAATCTTACTCATTGGTATGCACATGGTTGTCTACTACCACCTTTCACTGATGAAGAATACACAATGGACATATACAATTTATGCCACAATGGCCCTTTACATGATCAACCCCATACTATTGTTTACTAGGTCTCTGACGCTTCTCTGTTTGGCTTTGACCATGACAATAATTATCTCTTAGAAAATGTTACTTGAATTTTATCTACATCATAAACTTGGGGGGGCATCATGCTTATTCTTCCCCCTAACAACATCAGGTATCTATCATTCCTACTCTTACAATTTGTGCTTCATACTTTATATTTCTAAGAAATCTTACACATCTTGATACACTTTGCATCATCATCATCCTATGATGCACTCTTGTGATAAGGTTCACACTTGATTATTGAGGGCATACTAAATCCATGAACCACACCTCACTCAAACTTTTATGTTATGTGCTTCATGATTTATCTTTTTAGCATCCCTATCAAACCATTTCTTGATGACACACTTTTGTTCTATGGTTCATTATTGATTGTCGAGGGGTATTTTATAAATGAAACTCATCTCATTCTCATCAATATCCACTAGGAATCACATTACTCCTATCATATTCACATTGCATACCATTCCATCTCACTCATACACAACATGTTGCATATCTTGGTTGCACTTATTCTTGTTTGCTTATACTCACATGTTACACTTTGCTTACTATGTTAGACGAATATTAAGTATGCCATTATCTTTTTATATACACATGTGCATTCACTTGGTCTTTAGTTGTGAATACAGACTTCCTACGATATTTTCATGTAGCAATAATGCTTGGCATTGTACCTCTTACCGGTCCACCGAGGCTCTTGTGGGCATCTACATTTACTACTCTTCCATATTACAAGAGTTATTGTTTCATTATTTAATACTTTCCATTCTTACTAGCACACTACTTTACATGGATCTATACACACTTTGACATACTCTTTATCTTTCTAACATGTTAACGGGTGCTTCATGTGCATCATTTTATTTGCAAAAACTATATGCCACCATGGTTGTTTGTTACACTTTGCTTATCATTATTTTTTCATTGCATGTTATTGTTTTGCGGGTTATGCCCTTTGACTTGTATACACACCTGTAAACTTTTCCCCACTTTGGCCTTGAATGTCTCGTGACATTGTAAGCGATATCCCATGTTTGAAACCCAATTTTCACGGTCTCTTTTGTATGCACACTTGTTTGTTACATTATTTTTCTATGACATGTTTACTTCTTTTTCTACTAACACATGTTATTAGCCATCTTGTTTGCATGTGCCTTGGTTTTTATCATGTACATTCCCTCCTCCTCAACATCAGGTCCTCTGTTTGGGTCGCATTCTCCTAGTGATGTCACATGCACCCCAAATGAGGGGGCATACATTGGGTCAATTAGTCACCTCATACAATAGCTCATAGCTTGATTGGATATCCACAACACATAAGCAACACATAATATAGTTACATAAATGACCTAGAATTGGTCTTGGGTCCTCGATTCAACAAAGAATCTAATGCCCAAATAAAGACACCAACGGTTGGGCACTCCGACCTCTCCACGGTGCCTATGTCATGGGGAAGATAGAGAAACTTTCTCGGCTCAACACGGTTCAAAGTAATTCACATATCGTTTTCAAGATAGAACAGGTTCTCCAACAAACGAGAATGCATTCTTTCTCCATTTCTTTGTGGAACAAATATGAAACTAATATGGTACAACTCGTAACTAAGCACATAGCTCACCATCTCGTAGTGGTGTATAAATTTGGGAAGCAATCATGGAAAGAGAGTAACACTAGACCTCTCTCCCCAACACTCTTCTATCGTGGCATGAGATTGCCCAAAAAACTCACTCTTCTACAAAATTTTTAGGACATTTTCTATCTTTTTCACTCTTCACGGATTAGGCACACACATTCCTTTTACTAGTTTTTCATACATTTACATACTTTTATAGAGATTTCATAATACATGACTTTGATTACTCTTTCACTCTTTTTTATAGGTTTGTCCTTAATACGTAACAAGAAGCAACCCTAAATCAAGAACAAAAATAGGTACAACATGGTACAATACAATACGCTTCACTTCTATGGTCGCTTCCTCTTTCTTAGCTTCCATGCTTCATTTTTATCATTCCAAGATTTTACTTGTCTCCTCGGCACATTATCACCATCACATTCTACATGATTATCGGGTAAGCATATTCTATCTACTTTATGTTATCGAGTATTCACTCAATAACATAAAGTGGATGAAAATGTAAACACAAATCATGCACTTAGGTACATTTCTAGCTCCTAAAAGCATATTTGCATTTGTATGATTCCTAAGTGAGAAAACTAGTAATTCACAACTATCTTTCACCTCTTTTCTTTGTTTCTTGTCTTCTTTATGGTCTTTCACACCCTACAACCCAAATTGATATTTCATTTTTTTATCATTCATGGCTCTCGACACGAGTGCGGAGACGGGACATCGATGTCAAGGTGCCCTCGTTCTTTTGGGCGCCCTAACTTTTTCTATCTTACTCACTTATTTTGGGTCTCTTTTATCTTTTGGGCATCTTGTTTTCTTATGGGTCAACATTCCAGTTGTCAATTACAAAATTCAACCAAGGGAATCATATAAATACAAAGCTATGTGACCAAAATAAAGGACCAAGCTCTAAGCATCTATTATCATCACCTAAGGTTGCATCTAAAGGCATATAAGAGCATCAAAGGCATCCATATAGCTTTCATTCAAGGGAAAAAGGACTGTATTTTTGCATACACTTCATAGGAAGGGGAAGTTCATTTTTCCATCCACACATCTATTTACATTGGTACATCTAGCTATCACCCGCTATCAAGTGCACTTACACAAGGGCTTCCTAGGGCACGATTCTATCACACACGCATAAGAAATATATGGATTCTAAGATGTAGTGTAATGCTCGGTCATAGGTTCACTCAATCGGTGACCATCGAGCTTAATCCGACTCCCCATATTGTATCTTTTCTTTTTGGGATTTGATGTAGTTTGAGGGTTTTGCAGGTCATCATTTCTTTATAGGTTATAGGTGAATTTTGCGATCATAGTGTGAAATATAGGTGACCAAAAGTGACTACCAATGACCATCTTGCGACACTTGAAAAACCAAGTTCGAACTCTTACATAGTCACATGCGCCTAAGCACCCCCGCCCGAGCCTAGGCACCTGGTCTAGCTTCTGCACGAAAACTCCACAATTTGTTGAGATTAATTACAACAGTATTCCCTTCCTATTTATCAGTTTCTCCAAAGTATATATAGTCTTGGAATCGGGCGTAAATCAACTAATATATTCTTTCTCTCTCTTACACTTAGGGTTTCATATTTATCTAGCTTATTGCTTGTGTCATCTATATTCCAATAGTTGCTTATCATAGTTTACATCAATTACTCTGCAATATTAGGGTTTATACAAAATTCCATTTTTGTTAAATCACATGCATCAAGCTCAAAATACCTCATGAACACATGTGTGTAAAGAGTAGAAAATATGTACTATCAATCAAACCATAATGACAAAAACATATGTAATGTAAAGCGCTAACAATGCAAGTTATGTGTATAAGTCCTAGTTTTTATTTTAGAAATATATGAATGCTTTTATATTATTGCATATAACTATGTACAAAGAAATGGGTAGCAAAAAAACTACCCAAGGAGTTTTTATAAGGGAAAAAATGAACCCCAAGTGATGGAGGTGTATACTTCAAATATGTTATAGTACGTGTAAAAATTATAGAGGTGTCATAACATGATAGAAAGATGAATAGGGATAGAATCGGTAAATATAATATGGGTATAATTCGTTGAATTGAGATTTTTGATTAGACTACCGTGTCTTGAATAGATTGATTGATTTATGTGGAAACCCATTATGATTGAAGAGATGTGATAAAACATGTGATGATTACGGATGATATTAATATTATTGGAAGATTTAAACCCTTGCCAAAGTACGTAGGTACATATATTGTGCAAGGAAACATGTTCTCGAAAAATAAGGAATGGATATTTACATGTGCCCTTGAGTAATGGAAAATATATCATATAGTGGTGCATATTGATATAATATCAATATGAAGCTCATGTATTGTAGAATTATACTTATAAAACCAGTAAGGGGAAATATCGATTCAACCTTTAAGTTTGTTGATCGTAGAAAACCTTTGGTTGACACAAGGAGGAATATTAGATTGATTAATGCAAAAAAAACCCGGGGCCATCGGGGATAAGGAAATAATAGTCATCATTAACCATGTATAGAGCTTTAACACGAAGATCTATCCAAACTTGTTATGGAGAAGTAGTGATATATGAAGAAGGCTCACTTGACATATTAATTTGTTCATCATCACTAGCATCAAAATGAGATTCAGGTCTCCCAATGCGATTGAAATTCAATGTGTAAAAATGTTTATTTGACATATCACAATATGTATAGTCATTGTGATAGTAATCGAATTGAAATCAGTTTTTTGTTATCATAATTGACTAGTAGTGATAAATCATTGTTATCTATGAAATTATTATGTATGTTTCACCTAATAGGATCGAGATCGAATATACAATGTAGGAATGAAACCGTATAAAAACTAAGGATTGAGAGAAGGTGAAAGATACAATCATGAGTCGGGTTCACTAAAATGTGTATACCATTTTTAAGTTTTATTAGATTTGTTATAGAATACACAACAATAAAAAGGAATGTAAGGTTAGGAAACTAGGAGCTATTTTGATAAATAAACTTCCAACATTAATTGTATAACATAAGAATAACATATTGGTTCTTACAACAAATTCATACAATCTAAAATATAGAAAAGGGAGATAAATTTAGTCGTAGTACATAGTTGCACAAAGAGAATATGATTATATGGATTGGATATTATGGAAGTGCAAAGCCTTGAGAAGCTTCACCTTTGTTGTGCTGTGGAACTGAAAAATATCCTCGTACAGGACCGTGAAATTTGGTCGGGATGTATAATTTGGTCTGTCCCTTCTATATAGTCTTGGACTCCTTGAGAATGGGCTTCCATATATTTTTCGGGTCTGTAGTGACCTAAAAATATACTTTATTGTTAAACTTGAGCTATCACACAATCTCGATATCATCTATAATCAATTGAATCACTCCAAAACCATAACCATGGGTAGAAGAACCTATAATAAGGTTAGTGTTTAGATTAAAGTGCAATATGTGTGCCACCTATTGGAACTACTCTGAAGAGGCCTCAAACCACACATAGTTATCCACCTAACATGTAACATATATATGAATGCAACTATTTGGAAACTTGAAGCTCTTCGATCATGTTTGATAGAAATGTGATCTTACTAAAAATTGGAAGTAAGAACTTAGCGTGCTTTAATTTGAGGGAAGCTAGAATATTTTACCATGTTGAGTGCTTTAGAAACGTAGTAATGAGTACCATAGTGGATCTGAATCATCTTTGAGGATATTTAGGGAGCCTTGAGTGCTTTTTGTGAGTGTTATAAGTGAGTGTGTTAATATAATTCTATGTGATTGCTAGGTGAGTAAATGAGGTAATCTTAACTTACTTATATAGGGTTTCAAAGGTAAATTTTCATGATAAGCTCTACCCATGAATATGAAAAAACCCAACAAATGATATTGCATCAAAGAAGGAGTTGGAAAATATGTCAGTGTAGGACCGTATATGATGGTTAAGACTAGATTATACAACCTAACCAAATTGTAATGTTTTAGACAAAGAGGATCTAAGTGAAATCTAAAAGTCGTATCTCAGAAAGTAAAGTTTGAGCATTGGTCTCGTATATTAACAGTGAAAATTTTTCCAACATATAGGTGTATAAAAATGAGTAAGTTAAGAAAGAGATGACAACATGCACTGAGTGGGGAGGATATGAGTGTTTGTCTTATTCAAGAAACACAATTATAATTAACAATGTCACAATGGTAAGTTGCCAAATTTGAGTGTCTATAGATACACTGCTCTATCATTCACATACTCAATTGTATTTATCCAAAACGACGCATTACTCCCGGGCATCTCACCCGGATTATGGCTTAGAAATCATGAACTACATATCCAAAATTTTACCACTTGGACTAGGCTATGTACTACACTTTGGGATGACCCATACCGTCATGTCTCCAAATCTCAATGACTCTTTTCTTTATTGAAATATTTTTCTATGGGTCATTAATTATCCTATATCAGCCTTAATTTGTCATCTAACCTAAAATCCAACTATATAAACAAGTCTAATACACTTAATAACTAGCCTATCAATCTTAAGATATCCTATTTAAGAATTACACTCCTAAATTCACTCAAGGATATCCTAAATATCCATTAAATGATAACACATATTTAAGAGAATCCGGTCTTGAGATCTAAAGAATTCAAACTAGCTTCCGAAATTTAGACTCCCCATCTACAAGACTCCAAAGGTCCTAAAGCCAAGTCATAACAAGAGCAAGTCAACCCAAAACATTGCCAAAGTTCTAAGGGATAAATGAAATCATCTAGCATTTGCATCAAATCACATTATATAATTAGCTCACATGGTACATTCTACTTTATCTATATAGTTAAACCTGTTATTCTTTATGCCAAGAGGCATGATGACACAATAGGGATTTGGGTTATATTTTCATATAAAATTACACATACTTAGGAGAACCACAACGATTTTTCACCCACTTCTAAAGGGATGTAGTGCAATGCCTAGACTATTTAATAGGGGTTGACCATTAGGGTCAATCTTAGTCATCACACATAGATTTATCATTTTACTATATAATTATGTCCATGAAGTGCTATTGTCTTTTTCAAGGGTTTTATCCATTGTATGTCACTACAAGAATGTGTCACATAATTGTGATCCCTAATAGTAGATAATGATGCATATATCTAGGACATCGATGACCACCAAAATTTGTATAACCCCAACTTATCTCTATCTAAGACCATACAATTTAAGATCAAATTGTACCATGCCCACAATAGATCTTGTATGATTCTTTATAAGTTTAGTTTGTAGACACAAGATTAAGGACAAATCATTTGTAGATCTTATCCAGTTTGCACTCCCAAATCACCTCTATACCTTTGTTCAACTAAGTACTCTTCCCTCCTTACATTTTAAGAAATCATTACATTGTTTCTATATCTCTATTTTGTACATTAATATTAATTAATTAATTAATAATATACTAGCTTGTTAAAAATAAGGAACTTAACTCATACTTAGACCTTATTAATATATTTAGGGTATAAACAATATGCATTTTGGTAGGACCATTTTGGGGTTCAAAATAAAACTATATGGTGAAGAACTAATAAAATAAATTTACAAAATAGAATGATTAACATGTACTGAAATGCAACTTTTTCCCTAATCTAAAAACTACAAAAAAACATTTTCACTTCTAACTACATTTGATTACATACATCAATACTTATTATACATTACTTTATATAAACCATTAATAAAATTATACATATCTAAATTCTATGATTCTCTATTTTGTATAAAAATAATTGCATATTCCATCAATATACATAATACAATAAAATAATACATTCACATGCACATTTGTCTAAATAAACATAAGATTTAACTTCTTTTTATTAACTTTCAACATGGATTACATAGTTTTTCAGAGAGAACTTATCTAAGACAAATGATCAGGAATTTGATACAAAATTCCAATGCACACATAGGTAATCAGACACCAGACTATGGCCACACTATTGAGAGGAAATGTTATACACCCAATGTATATTCACCTTGCCCCTGTCCAGGAACCATCCGAGGTTGTACATTGTACCCCGGTTAGGACACCTCTGGTGCCCCTCTCTCTGCCCACTGCCTGTCTATAACCTAGTCAACTTTGGAATTACTCCACAAGTTAAATCTTGGATACAATTACACAGTCTTTCTCAAAATCCCTTGTAATTGTTTTTCTCTCCAATCACAATCATAAATCATGTTCTCTTTGCACTTTCATATCCTTTTTTATAATATTTCACGGGTAGTTATGAACCAACACAATGGTCACACCTTTTCACTTTAATTAATCCTCTTTAATCAAATGCTCGGGTTGTTCACACCCAATTTTATTTTTCAATAGTTTATTACAACACCTTTGTTACAAAGAATCTCAATTCAAACTTGTTATTATTTAATAAATCAACAAGTATTTAATGATTAAAGCTTTGGGGATTTAGTCACATAACATTTCTCCCCCTTGAATTAGTTATTGTCCTTAGTAGTTCTAAGTTTATTTTGAAAATCACACAAAAAAAAAGTTATTAGTTAAATAATTTAGGATACTTGATCTTTTAGAAAATATTCTCTTTCCCATGTAGCACTTTCAACATCACAAAAAGTCCACTTTACTTTAACCTCTTTAATTTCTCTATTTCTAAGATTTTTAGTCCTCCTTTCCAAAATTAATTTAGGTTCAATTTTAAATTCACATGTAGGTTCAATAACTATGTTTTTCCAATCTATAACATGGTTAGCATCATATACATATTTCTTTAACAAACTTACATGAAACACATTATGTATTCTAGATAACTCAGGAGGTAAAGCAAGTCTATAAGCAAGAGTTCCTATTCTTTCCAAAATTTCAAATGGTCCACAATAGCGAGGAGCTAATTTAGCATATTTACCTAATTTTAAAGAACTTTTCTTAGGTTTAACTCTAAGAAATACTTGATCACCTATTTCAAATTCTCTAACAGATCTTTTTGAATCAACCCAATGTTTATACCTATCTTGGGAAGCTTTCATGTTTTGTTTTTCTTTATTTATAATATCTTCCATTTATTTTAAGTTATCATTTGCATACCAAGATCTATGTTCAGGATTCGACCAAGAAATTGGAGTAGTACAATTCCTACCATAAACAACTTCAAAAGGGGTCATTTTGGTTGTAGTATGATAACCTTGATTGTAAGCAAACTCAATCAAGTGCAAATATTGTTCCCAATTTCTAGGTTTTTCACTGTATACATTCTAAGCATGTCCTCTAAAATTCTATTTATCCTTTCAATTTTTCCATCTGACTTAAAGGATGATAAGCAATATTAAAACTCAAATTAGTACCTAATTCATCAAAAAAATATCTCCAAAAAGAAGAAGTAAATCTAGGATCTCTATCAGTTACTAAATATTTAGGAAGACCATGCAAACAAAAAATTTCCTTAGAAAATAGATGAGCTATATCAGAAGCAAAGGTTTTGATTTTGGTTGGTAGAAAATGTGCCATTTTAGTTAATCTATCAACCACCACAAGGATAACATCATGACCATTCTTAGTTTTAGGTAATCCTGTAATAAAATCCATACTAACTGACTCCCATTTCCAATCAGGAATAGACAAAGGTTGTAATGGACTAGGTTTACTACATTGTTTAGTTTTAACTTTTTGACAAGTCATACACTATTGTACATACTTTCTAATATCTTGTTTCATTCTAGGCCAAAAATAATTCTTTTTAACTAAAAGTATGTCTTTTGAAATCCAGGATGACCAGCTATAGGAATATCATGAGAATCTCTTAAAATTTGTTGTCTTAAGTTAGGAAGGTTAGGAATGCACAATCTACCTTTATAGTACAACAACCCATTCACACCAAGTAAATAAGAAGTAATTCTATCCTTTAAATGCATATTTGATGTTCCATTTTTCAAACCAGAATACAATTCATCAAAGTAACTATCATTAGATAATGCATATTTTATCTCTTGTTCAAATTGAATTCTTTCTAAGGACAAAGAATTTGCACACATTCTTTTTCTACTTAAAGCATCAACAACTAAATTTTCCTTACTAGGTACATATTGTATTTCAAAATCATATTGACTTAATAACTCTACCCATCTTCTTTGTCTCATATTTAATAAGGGTTGAGTAAAAATATACTGCAAACCTCTATGATCAATTTTCAAAACAAATTTGCGACCTAACAAATAATGTCTCCAAAATTTTAAAGCATGAATAATCCCTAACAATTCCAAATCATGAGTAAGATAGTTCTTTTCAAAGACACAACAATTTTCTAGAACCAAAACACAAAAATCTGCCATCTTGCATTAATACACATCCAATACGTAACCACAAGCATCAGTAGCAATAGTGAAAGGTTTAGAAAAATCGGGAGTACATAACACAGGTGCACTCGTTAATGCTTCTTTCAATTTACTAAAAGCAACTTCACATTCCTCAGACCAATGATATGTGTTACTTTTCTTTGTTAAATATATGAGTGGAGTAGCTATTTTAGAATAATTCTTAATAAACCTTTGCTAGAATCCAGATAATCAAATAAAAATTTTAATTTCTTGTACATCTTTAGGTGTATCCCAATTTTGTATTGCTTTTACTTTAGAAGGATCTAGTGCAATTCCTTTTTAGAGATAACATGTCCTAGATATGAGACTTTAGTTTTTAAAAATTCACATTTACTTAACTTACCATATAATTGATGTGTTTCTCATGTTCTTCTTCATTTTTGGAATAGATAAAAATATCATCTAAAAATATAATCACAAACACATCTAAGAAAGGTATAAAAACATCATGCATCAATGTCATAAATGTGGCTAGAGCATTTGTTAATCCAAAAGGCATAACAACAAATTCATAATGTCCATATCTAGTTCTAAAGGCAATTTTTTGCAATGTCAACATATTTTATTCTAATTTGATGATATCCAAAACGTAAATCAATCTTAGAAAAATACTTAGCACCATTCAATTGATCTAATAAATCATCAATTCTAGGTAACAAATATTTATTCAATCCAAGTTGTCTATAATCAATACACAATCTCATAGTCCCATCTTTCTTCTTAACAAACAACACTGGTGCACCCCAAGGAGAAACACTAGGTCTAATTTTTCCTTGTTTCAATAATTCAACCAATTGTATTTTTAGCTCAGCTAATTCAGGTATAGATTGTCTATAAGGTTCTTTTGACACCGGTTCAGCTCTAGGAATGAGGTCAATAACATGTTCTATAGATCTCCTAGGTGGTAACTCTTCAACATCAAAAGGGAATACATCCATAAATTCTTGGACTACTGGGTGAACATCTATATCTATTTGTAATTTATCATTTTTTTGAGTAATCACAACACATAAAACTTTACATTTTTCTTTAATACTTCTTTTAAGTTGAATAATAGAAATAATTTTTATAATCAACTAAATATGAGTAACTTCATATTGATCTTGAATACATACTTGTTTATTTTCACAGTTAATAAGAGCATGATTCTTTTCTAACCAGGTCATCCCAAAATGGCATCATATTGACCTAAGTTAAGTACATGAAAAGATTCACGAGATACAATATTATCAATTTGAAAATCTAATTCTTCCACTAAAGCTCATGTTTGTCTTACTATTTGTCCATCATCCATTTCATTTACAACCACGGGTTCGATCTTTTTTATCAACAACGGTATAAAATATCATATTTTTGTTTCCCTTACTTTGATTTATCCTTAATTTTATGATCTCTTTTTTATCCCAACTTAAATTCATTTTTGAGGACAACCCCTAGCGAAATGGTTACCTCCACAATTCCAACATTTAATTTCTTTTGGTTTAGTTTTAACATAATCTTGTTTCCTTTGTTGATTTCCAATTTGAGTATGATTACACTTAATAGTTTCACTGAATGGAATTTTCTATTTTTAAAATGGAAATTGGAATTATTTTTCTTATAATCTTCTTGTTTTTGGTGAACAATAATTTTATATTTTTCAAATTGTTCCACTATTTGAGCAGCCTCATCAACGGAAGTAGGTTTTCCACACCATACACTAGCCTTATATTCCTCTCTTAAACCATTAATAAATCGACGACTCTGTCAGTTCCAGAAATGAAAGGCACAAATCTATTTAGATTCTCAAAAGTTTGTTTGTACTCGTTGATAGTTTTTAAACATTGTTTTAAATCAAAGAATTCATTTTTCCTTTGTTGTAAGAAATGTTCAGATAAATACTTCTTCCTAAACAAATTTTTAAACTTATTCCATGGGACCTTATGGACTTTAATATTTTCGAGATCCTTTAGTTGATAGGAAGCTATTTGTGTTCGACCTAACTTATTAGTATTTTGTAATTCAAAGTATCTTTATAAACTAGTTAACAAAGTTTCAGCCCGATATCTAGTTCATTGTAATCAATGTTGTTTTGATATTCCATTACATCTAAAATATATTTGGCTTCCACTCTGTGTATGCACATTTTATCTCTAGTGAGAAAAACACCATAATCTACTCATTTACACTCACAAGATTAATAACTTTCCTTTTACAATTTTTGAATAAGAGCGATATATTTTTATCCTCTTGAGTATTTTCACACATCTTCCAATGCCTCTACTGTTCAAATATTTGAAAAATCATGGGACATTTATTTATCTATCAATTATAATCACCAAGCATAGAGGAAAGATCAACAAAATCTAGAAGGGACCCGTGTTTCCATTCTCACACTCTCTAATAACATGGGCACCTACGGACTCGAAAATCCTAGAATTCAACCAAGGTTGATTAAAGGCGTTGGAGTCCGGGGAGAGATCAACATGGAGGTAGGGTCAAAAGAGGACATGCGGAGGCTAGGGAGATGAAACAGATGGCGTGGATTGAGCGGCCAACAAGAGGACACACATCGTGATTCCATGGGGTTTTTCAATAATTATGTCCAACCAATACTCGACTTGCGGAATTAACCAAAATAAAAACAATTTTAGATCCGGATGGGTCACCGGGGTCAAAGAACAAGGACACGTGGTGAAGATCGGTGACGAAAGGACAAGGATAGGTGATGACATCTTAAAAGAAGGTGTTATGTGTTAGAATTTCGGGTAAGTTGAAGGCACTTGGGTCCGACGGACTTATACCTATGAAATCAGCCGTATTTAAGAAAACTTTCAGTGTCCGAAACATGAGAGCAGAGGTAAGAGGAACAATCAAAGGGTGTTATTTAGCGATGATCTAATGGTGAAGGTAACACATGACAACATTTTACCATAATTTCGAGAGATAGCTCCAGATAGACATGAAGTTCACGGAATAAACTGAAATTTGAATCAAAGTTGGCATCCACAACGGCACAGGAAATTATAAACACTTAGAACAAACATGTAGGCACGTAGGAAACACATCTAAAAATTAGAGAATGCCACGTCGTACAATTCAAAATAAGCTATAAAACGAGGGATGAAAACAACACCAAAATGTTTCAAATGAGGATAATTGCTCTAATACAAAATGAAATGCAACGTTTTCCCTAATATAATAACTACAAAAATGATTTTCACTTCTAACTACATTCGAAATTACATACATTAATATTTATTATACATTACTTTATATAAAACATCTATAAAATTATACATATCTCAATTCTGTGATTCTCTATTTTGTATAAAAACAATTGTATATTCCATTAAAATACATAATGCAATAACATAATACATTCACATGCACATTTATCTAAATAAACATGAGTTTCCACTTCTTTATATTAAATTTCAACATGGATTACATATTTTTTCAGAGAGAACTTATCTGAGACAAATGATAAGGAATTTGATACAAAATTCCAATGCACACACAGGTAACAAGCTCCAGACTATGGCCGCACTATTGAGAGGAAGGGTTATACACCTAATGTATATTCACCTTGCTCTGGTCAAGAACCATTCAAGGTTGTATGTTATACCCCTGTTTAGGAAACCTCTGGTGCCCCTCTCTCTTGCCCATCGCTTGTCTATAACTTGGTCAACTTTGGAATTACTCCACAAGTTAAATCTTGGATACAATTACACAATCTTTCTCAAAATCCTTGTAATTGTTTTCTCTCCAATCACAATCATAAACCATGTTCTCTTTGCACTTTCATATGTTTTTATAATATTTCATGGGTAGTTATGAACCAACACAATGGTCACACCTTTTCACTTTAATTAACCCTCTTTAATTAAATGCTCGGGTTGTTCACACCCACTTTTATTTTTCAATAGTTTATTACAACACCTTTGTTACAAAGAATTTCAATTCAAACTTGTTATTATTTTTAATAAATTAACAAGTATTTAATGATTAAAGCTTTGGGGATTTAGTCACATAACATGTAAAACAACTTGAGTAACATTGTAAAGTAACAAGTTGTTGAAAATAACACTCGGAACATTGATAACTAAAGGATTTTGAGAAATATAAGAGGGAATATAAACATATTGAGAAACTTGAATAACTTGGGAAGTATATATGAATATTGAGAAATATGATTAAAACTTGAGAAGAAATATGTGAATACCGAGAAACAAAAAGATCTCGAGGAATAATAATATTTGGAGGCTGAAGAAGCAATAGGAAGAATCGATCTAATATTACAAGCGATATGAAAATTGAATATTGGTAGGATTAGAAGGAATTTAGAAATGACTACATTATAAAGCACGATTTGAAGTTCTTAGATGATATCAATAAAAACATGAATTTGATTAGGATGTTTAGAGATATTTTATAAATATAGGAGTATAGTGGACATTATGAACATTCATATATTTTTTATAGACCTTATAAGGCACATTTTGATATCTAACCCTATTCTTGTATTTTAAATGATTATCACGATCACAATCTTCTTCAAATTCATATACCCCATACACAACATTATTGTAGAAAAAGAAACATTTGCATTATGGGAAGATATATTTTTACCATCATTTCGCAACAAAAATTATACATTTGGGAGGAACATTATATGTATTTTTAATTCCAATTATCTCAATGTTGATCTACAATTAATCAAAGGAATTTCAATAAAATAAAATGTTCTTGATTAATCCAAACAATGTTCTTGGTTAGATATCTAATCAATTTTGGTGGCATAAATTGAAACTAGACATGGAACACACACACCATATAAGCAATTTGGGGTTTGGAAAGTTTAAGATACCAAATATTAATCTCGGGCTCCAAATCAATTAGTTCAAGAAAAAGAAGTTAGGTTATTGGATCCAAGATCAAGCCATAAAATAAATGTCCTACAAAAGTACATAGATTTAGCATTACAAAGCAATATTTATCCCCTTAGGGGTGCAATACAACACATGTTCACCAAAACATATTATGGATAATATATTAAAACTAAATTGTGACAAAATGCTAAGTTATTATTAAGTGGATCAAATAATATGTGCTAAAAGTAGTAAAATTCCAATTAAATAATTCTAAAATCGGAGAGAGGTGTTCATGCAATGTTTACAAGTTATTATGAATAATGTGGCATATGGTGACAATTATCATGATCAAAACAAAAACATGTGTTCCCAAAACGGAAAAATGACTTCACCTATAAAATTGCTAGCAACAAGAGAAAAATCTTAAGAGCATGATTGACATTCTTGGGACTTTTAGTGAAATTCCTATCCAATGACTAACATATAGAAATTGATTTGATGCACGCACTCACATACTTTGTAACTTCAATAACCTCATTGTATTTTTTGCATTGCAACACCTACAACTTGTTAAAAAAATCATTTCCCTAGATTAAAAATATATGAACTTAAGAAAAATAAATTGTAAGGGGATTTTGTCTTTGGTTAGCTCAAATTTTAAGCACCATCTATTTATTAGGCCCCTAAGCATTGAAAACTATAACTTTCATAATTAAAATAACTATAATGATGTGCAAAACCTGGTCATGTGCCAAAAGTGATTCACATGAGACACTAAATTCAATAATGAATGCTAGAATGATTGTTAGATCTCTAAAATGCCTATGAGCGCTTAATAGATTTATGCTAAGTATAAATATACATTGTGTCCTTAAGTGAACTACAATGCTTGCATATTTATACACATATTTAATTCAAATCAGGACTCTATTTGTGTTGATAAAATCATCAAATGATTGAAAAGTGAAAAAGGAAGGACAAGTACAACACCATGATTTTGTTATAAGGCATAATCAATTTTGGAACCTTCTAAAGACATTTTGATCTTTAACATACATTTGGCTCTTTTTGACATTCATTTCCCCTTATGATCCTCTTCACATCACCTTGATCACCTTTATTTTCATGTTACATGTACTCTCATGATCACTTCTAGTTTTCCTTTGGTTCTCATTACAACTAATGAAATAGATCTCTATTTCCTTTTGAGCTATTTTATAACCTTTCACAAGGTATAAATTCAACTACGAGCCTACATAACTTATCCCTCACTATATCTCTCTCCAACAATCATTTATCCATTTGATCTCTTTCCTAAAGATAACCTAGGTTTGAATTCAAGGTTGGCATACATGGGAAATTAAAGGAGACATTTATTTAAAGAACACACTAAAGGTCATTCATACCTAATTTAATTTGTCGACACTAAAGACACACTTAGGGTCATTATTCACAAAGGCTATACACATCCAAAACACTCCAAGAGTTGTCCAGATAACCATCATAAGTATGAATATAAATCTCAAGCATACCTAATTCTAAATTACATTTTGCAAAGTGTCTTATACCAAGAGGGAAAAATTATATTGCATCAATTGAACACTTTATAGCTAGAGTGAATAAAATACATGCTTTAATCACATTGGTAGAACTACATCAACTCTTATTCACATGGATATATAATGCAACAATTCCTTTCAATGAGGAGTGGGAGGTCACTTAGGATTAGTCTAGGGATTTTATTCTCATGTTCCATTCGATGTTTGTCGCGGTTGTAAGAAAGGAGAAGACAAGTCTAAAGCTTCATCATTCATCACATAAATTTGAGAATTTTTTTTTTTAGTAGATTCATAATATCATGCACATCCAATTTAGATCTCCCTAATTATTATGAGATAATTTCAACATAACAATACATATTTGGTGGGATTGAACCTACATAATAAATATTTATTTGGCCAAACTTGATCATTATCACCGATTATGACCCATCTACAATTTCATATCACCAAACTTATATCACCTATTTCGGATCTTATTATTAGCCTTTCTCGAGTTTTTGAGCCATATGCTTTATGTGATTAGATCAAATTATTCCTTTTCGTGCTCTTACGCTTTTTTTTTTTTCATAATTTCAATTAACTAGAGTATGTTATATTTGTGTTTTTTTGACCTTATAATTTACTTTATATTTATGTATTCTAAAATCATATATAGTTTTTAATTTAAATATACTATTGAGCCCAAAATAAATAAAATGAATTGGTGAAATCACATTTCTATCTATTTATGTAATCTAGGGCATCATTTTATCATTTAATTGCTCCATATATTCCCCCTTTTAAGATTTCATTGTTGTCTCGATTTCTTATTGTTATGGTCTCCATATACACTTTGTTCATTTTTCCATACACATTTAAGGTTTCCCTTAGCTTTACTATATTGAATATATCAACCTTAGGGTTTTATTTCTCCTTCTATGTTGCATACATATTCCTTCTAAGATTTGATTTATGAGACTCATTGCTTCTTATTAGAGTGTCATATTCCCTCTCTTATGTATGCACAACTTGCTTATTTGATTAGTTTTATCTTTCTTTGTGTTTTCATGTTTACATCTTATGCTAATTAAGAAGGTTAGACTAATATTTTAAAAGTGATATATTGAGTTGTCCTAATTTTGATCATATTTGGAGTCCTTTGATTCAATTTTATGTTTGTATATAAACAAAATTGGTAGTTATCAATGATATTCATGCTTCCTATTATATTTATACTAATATGAGCGATGTTGTTATTATTGAAGATGTGAACGATTCTCATACTTCAAATTAAAATTATATTTAGGATTTCATGTTACAAATTGTTCTTACATTATGAAATCATTTTTATCGTCAAATATCCTACCATGATTGTATATGTACTTTGCATGGTTATATTAGTTTTTTTTGTCTACACATGGTACACAATGACTCTATTATTTTGAGATGAATTATTTTCATGAATATTCACCTCAAGAGGGACATGCTTATTTTATTAGATAATAATATAGTTTATGGGAGCATACAACTTCATATAGTTTCATGGTCATTTTCATTTGTCATCGTTATTACTATTGTCACCATCGTTATCGTACATGTTTAGGTATTCATTTCACCATCATCATAGTCATCGTCAAGAGTATTATCGTTGATATAATCATCATTAGATCATGATCTTGATTTTCATCTTCACATTCATGGTCATTGTCATCTGCCAAAGATCATCATTATTGTCCTTTGTCGTTATCGTGCATATTTAGTAATTAAGGTTTACAAATTGTGGCATTGTTGTCATCTTTGTCATTTTCACCACTATCATTGTCATTGTTGTCATCATTATCACCACCATTAACACCACCACCATCAACATCTTTGCCATCATCATCATCGTGAATATTAATCTTATTAGTATTATTGATATTATTATGTGAATTTGTAAATAAATTAAATATTACAATCATCATCAGATCGTGATCATGATTGTCATGATCATGGTCATTGTTATTTGTCATCATCATCATTATTTTCACCATCATTATCATACATGTTTAGATTTTAAGGTTTATAAATTGTGTTTTTGTACAAGTTTTTGTAAATGGAGCTCTAGGATATATTAAATATTAAATAGGTAAACCATAGAAATATATTAAATTTTAGATTCATCATAAATCAAATACCTAAATTACTTAAATAGGTAAATAATTTAAGTAAATAATAGGGTCGATTAATAAATACGTAAATAAGTTTAGGTAAATAATAGGGCCAACACTTTAAAGATTAATAAATAGGTTTTAACATACTATTTAGGTATGAACTATAGAAAATTACATATATGTGACTATGTTTTTATAATAAATAATTATAATATTAAACTAGCATATCTACATTATATAAATATATGTAATATATGCCGAGAGGTATATATTACATATATTTATATAATATAGGTATGCTAGTTTTATTAGAGAATAATATAGTTTATGGGAGCATACAATTTTATATCGTTTCAAAGAGATCATATCAATTTCTATATAACTTCAAATACATCATACAATTTCATATAGTTTCAAAGAGATCATATCAATTTCTATACAACTTCAAAGACATCATACAACTTCATAATTTTTATGTGGAATACAAAAGGGACACACACACACACACACATATTAACAATTGATGATATTATTTAAGGACCTAAGGGACACATGGAAACAAACTTTAGATTGTTTTGTTCATAACGGAGTATTTTCTCTCTCTTAGTTTATGGAAATTTTGTATTAGAATGAGTAGGAGTGGCGTCCTAAGATCAAATTTTGTTTTCTTCTTTGACTTAGGAGTGGATGTTGTGGAAACAATAGTTCTCCACATAATAAGCTCAATTGAGACCCACTTTGAATATTTAGGCATTCAATATTTCCCTATCTCAACATTAATAGCCCACATATCCATAGTTTCAACACATCAATATAACCATATCTCCACATTATCGGGGGCATCTTCATAATTCCAAATGTTTTTCACCATTTCAAAAAGAGAAACCCCATAACATTCTCCAAATACATTCCTCAACTCTTTTTTCAATTCTTGAAATTTACTATATTTCAATTGTTTCAAATTAATTATGATGTTTTTATATTATTCAGACATTAAACTAATTTTTTTATCACTTGATTTCATGTACACATGGCAAAGAGAGCAAAAACATTTCAGATATAACATCAACCTCTCCATGCTACTCTCTCATGGTAAGTGCATATGCATATTTTATATTTATGTCTTTAGTGTAATACGGACACATTAAATTCCTCATCCCCATAAATGAATACCATGGTGACATGTTTGCTAAATTCCTTAACAAAGCTGTAGGATACTCATTACCCAATAAACAAACAATAAATGTTAGTTTTTGCTTTTTCAAACACCTACTTTTTGGTTTTTTGCTTTTTCCAACAGCTAGCATTTTCTTCGGTGTCAATAACTCCTGACAAAATTAGAGGCTCCAAATAGAGGTGGCATTGGAGGCATCGGGAGCATTTGTCTCCCGAATTACGATGTTGATAAATTAGCGAAGCTTATCTTTCGTAGTGATTCAGACAAAATAAAGCAAATTTGACGTTGAAAACTTAATTTTTGACAGATCTTATCAAAATAATTTGGAAGTCGAGGGAAGATGGAGCGGGAGTCCAAGCACACTTAGGGTCATTATTCACAAAGGCTATACACATCCAAAACACTCCAAGAGTAGTCCAATAACCATCATAAGTATGAATATAAATCTCAAGCATACCTAATTCTAAATTACATTTTGTAAAGTGTCTTATAACAAGAGGGAAAAATTTATATTGCATCAATTGAACACTTTAGAACAAGAGCGAATAATTTATACATGCTTTAATCATATGGGTAGAACTACATCAACTCTTATTCACATGGATATATAATGCAACAATTCCTTTCAATGAGGAGTGGGAGGTCAACTTAGGCTTAGTCTAGGGATTTTATTCTCATGTTTCATTCGATGTTTTTCAGGGGTTGCAAGAAAGGAGAAGACAATTCTAAAGCTTCGTCATTCATAACATAAATTTGAGAAACACTTTTGTTGAGTAGATTCGAATATCATGCACATCCAATTTAGATCTCCCATGATTATTATGAGATAATTTCAACATAACAATACATATTTGGTGGGATTGAACCTACGTAAAAATAGTTATTTGATCAAACTTGATCATTGTCACCAATTATGACCCATCTACAATTTCATATCACTAATTTATATCACCTATTTTGGATCTTATTATGAGCCTTTCTCGAGTTTTTGAGCCATATGCTTTATGTGATTAGATCAAATTATTCCTTTTCGTGCTCTTACTTTTTTTTTCATAGTTTCAATTAACTAGAGTACGTTATATTGGTATTCTTTTTGACCTAATTTACTTTATATTTATGTATTCTAAAATCATATATAGTTTTTAATTTAAATATGCTATTGAGCCCAAAATAAATCAAATGAATTGGTTAAATCATGTTTCTATCTTTTTATGTAATGTAGGGCATCATTATATCATTTAATTGCTCCATATATTTCCCCTTTTAAGATTCAATTGTTGAATGATTTCGATTGTTATGGTCTCCATATACACTTTGTTCATTTTTCCATACACATTTAAGGTTTCCCTTAACTTTACTATATTGAATATATCAACCTTAGGGTTCTATTTCTCCTTCTATGTTTCATACATATTCCTTCTAAGATTTGATTTATGAGACTCATTGCTTCTTATTAGAGTTTCATATTCCCTCTCTTATGTATGCACAACTTGCTTATTTGATTAGTTCTATCTTTCTTTGTGTTTTCATGTTTACATCTTATGCTAATTAAGAAGGTTAGAGTAATATTTTAAAAGTGATATATTGAGTGGTCCTAATTTTGATCATATTTGAAGTCCTTTGATTCAATTTTATGTTTGTATATAAACAAAATTGGCATTTGTCAATGATATTCATGTTTCCTATTATATTTATACTAATATGAGCAATGTTGTTATAATTGAAGATGTGAACGATTCTCATACTTCAAATTAAAATTATATTTAGTATTTCATGTTACAAATTGTGCTTACATTATGACATCATTTTTATTGTCAAATATCCTACCATGATTGTATATGTACTTTGCATGGTTATATTAATTTTTTTGTCTACACATTTTTTACACATGGTACACAACTCTATTATTTTGAGATGAATTATTTTCATGAATATTCACCTCAAGAGGGACATGCTTATTTTATTAGAGAATAATATAGTTTATGGGAGCATATAACTTCATATAGTTTCATGGTCATTGTCATTTGTCGTCATTATCATTATTGTCACCATCATTCTCATACATGTTTAGGTATTCATTTCACCATCATCATAGTCATCATTAAGAGTATCATCGTTGATATAGTCATCATTAGATCATGATCTTGATTGTCATCTTCACATTCGTGGTCATTATCATCCGCCATCATCACCATATTGTCACCCTCATTATTGTGCATATTTAGTATTTAAGGTTTACAAATTGTGGCATAGTTGTCATCTTTGTCATTTTCACCACTATCATTGTCTTCATTATCATCATTATCACCACCATCAACATCTTCGCTATCATCATCATCGTGAATATTAATCGTATTAGTATTTGAAAGCACCCTAAACTTTACAAAGCAGATTGCATGACTAACAAAGAAAACTAACACCATTGCCATCCATCTAGCCAAGGTTCTAAGTCTAAAAATGTAACATTAAGATAGAATCTTAAAAGAATGCTTAACTAGTATGAAAACAATACAAAATCTAACTAAACATGCCTACTAATATGTTGAATTACCTAACGTGGGCCTAAATAGACCTAAGAGGGCAATCAAATGGTTATGGTTGCTACTCCAAACAAGGTGAAATGGCCTCTCCAAATGACTACTTGGTCATTTTGGATATCCATCTACTAACCCCATTGAAGGCTTTAGGCAAGGATTGAGCTTGACTATAAATCATATTTATTATATGAGATGCAAATCAAAGCATGGTGTAAAGTATAAAGGAATGAGGTGCACCCTTTTTATAGTTTTCCTTTTGGGAGAAACTTGTATTTTGGTGCATGTGGGACTAAAAGCCCCAAATTATATTATAATTTCTAATCATGATTAAGTCTTGCTAATCACAATTAGTGAATTACCAAAGTGATTAAAAGTTGTGGAGCCTTAATCAACCACTTAGGGTCAACTAGGAGGCTAGAATAAGCTTTTGAAGCTTGTTGAGATGTTGTAGAGGTGAATGGGGTGATTTTGAGTGGTTAGAAGAGGGGTTTGAGTCAATACTAGGGTGTATTGACCAAATCAAGGGTAAAATAGGCTTAATTAGCTCATAATTGCTAATCATTTGTTTTGAAGAGGATTTTGGATTACGATTCGTCGTAAAGTGGCATCCTGAATGCGAAAGAGGTTTGGTGATCAACGAAGTGCTTGTTAACCGACCAAAGTGGCAAGAAACGTTAGTTAATTAGTAAAGATCACTAATTATAACAGAATTGGGAAGAATAAGAGTGATTTGCGTGTGTTTTGGCAATAAGATTGCAAAGCGTAATTTAAGTGTCTACAATATTATTGATATTATTATGTGAATTTGTAAATAAATTGAATATTGCAATCATCATCGATCGTGATCATGATCATTGTCATTTTCATCATCATCATTATTTTCACCATCATTATATTTTTACCATCGTTATCATACATGTTTAACTTTTAAGGTTTATAAATTGTGTTCTCTGACAATTTTTGTAAATGGAGCTCTATGATATATTAAATATTAAATAGGTAAACCATAGATATATATATTAAATTTTAGATTCATCATAAATCAAATGCCTAAATTACTTAAATAGGTAAATAAGTTTAAGTAAATAATATGGCCAACACTTTAAAGATTAATAAATAGGTTTTAACATACTATTTAGGTATGAATTATAGAAAATTACATATAGGTGACTATGTTTTGATAATAAATAATTATAATATTAAACTAGCATACCTATATTATATAAATATATGTAATATATGCCGAGGTATATATTACATATATTTATATAATATAGGTATGCTAGTTTTATTATAGAATAATATAGTTTATGGGAGCATACAACTTCATACAATTTCAAAGAGATCATATCAATTTCTATACAACTTCAAAGACATCATACAAATTCATAGATTTTCTATGTGGAGTACAAAAGGGACACACACACACACACACACACACACACACACATAGCAATAACAATTGATGATATTATTTAAGGACCTAAGGGACACATGGAAACAAACTTTAGATTGTTTCGTTCATAGCATGATGTATTTGTTCTCTCTTAGGTTATGGAAATTTTGTATTAGAATGAGTAGGAGTGGTGTCCTAAGATCAAATTTTGTTTTCTTCTTTGACTTAGGAGTGGATGTTGTGGAAACAATATTTCTCCACACAATAGGCTCAATCGAGACCCATTGAATATTTAGGCATTCAATATTTCCCTATCTTAACATTAATAGCCCACATATCCATAGTTTCAACACATCAATATAACCATATCTCCACATTATCGGAGGCATCTTCATAATTCAATAGTTTTCACCATTTCAAAAAAGAGAAACCCCATAACATTCTCCAAATACATTCCTCAACTCTTTTTCAATTCTTGAAATTTACTATATTTCAATTGTTTCAAATTAATTATGATGTTTTTATATTATTCTAGACATTAAACTAAGTTTTTATCACTTGATTTCATGTACACATGGCAAAGAGAGCAAAACATTTCAGATATAACATCAACCTCTCTATGCTACTCTCTCATGGTAAGTGCATATGCATATTTTATATTTATGTCTTTAGTGTAATACGTACACATTAAATTCTCATCCCCATAAATGAATACCATGGTGACATGTTTGCTAAATTCCTTAACAAAGCTGTAGGATACTCATTACCCAATAAACAAACAATAAATGTTAGTTTTGCTTTTCAAACACCTACTTTTTTTTTTTTTTTGCTTTTTCCAACAGCTAGCATTTTCTTCGGTGTCAATAACTCCTGACAAAATTAGAGGTGGCGTTGGAGGCATCGGGAGCATTTATCTCCTGAATTACGATGTTGATAAATTAGCGAAGCTTATCTTTCGTAGCGATTCAGACAAAATAAAGCAAATTTGACGTTGAAAACTTAATATTTTGACAGATCGTATCGAAATAATTTGGCGGTCGAAGGAAGATGGAGCGGGAGTCTAAGCGCCACCTAGAGTATCCGTTGGAGAATGGCAACACTATAAAAGGTTGTTGGAGAAGACTTTTTTCCGGCAGTTTGATTTATTTGTTTGTAATTCATCCTGCTCTGTTTTTTTTTTGCTCATGGCCATGTCGTTTTTTTAATCTGTGTTTGTCTTGTGATTTTCTGTGTGTATTTCAACTGTGTTTTTTGGTTGCAAAATTTGTTCTCGGTATTTTTGTTCTAAATCTCTGCTTGTAATTTTCTGTCTGTACTTCTCGACTGTGAGATTTTTTTAGCAAATTTGTTGTTTATTTTTCACTTTTAGTTGATAGAGAAGACGTGCAGAAGAGGAGGGAGTAGAAATCTCCAATGCTTCACTTTAATTTGGTAAGTACGCTGCATTTTCAATATATTTATTACATTTCAGACTCACAGAATTTTTATTTAAAGCCTGTGCTTAAATTGCTGTTGTTATTTCTTCTAATTTATGTCAGGTAATGAAGGGGTTAATTTGTTGTTTTTTATTTCTAGAACTTTTAGTTGGAAGGATGGTAGGGTTTTTTTCTCTTCATGGTTTTATCTAGTAATATGGTATTTTGTATTTCTTTTGAAATGGGAAGGTAATTAAATGCATAATGATCGTTATTCTATTTCTTGATCCGTTTCTGTTTATTCAACAATATATTTTCTCATTCTGCTAGGGTTATCTTTCTTTTAAAAAATTCAGGGTAAACCGTAAGGTTTATCTGGTCAGTCATGGCTTTGTAAGGCACCCATGTTTGTGTTTTTTCCTACACGCAACCCTCTTTTTTTCATTTTAATGATGTTTTAATAACCTTTCTGTTCTCTGGATTTGCAGTCAAGGTTAAAGATTAGGAAGATCTGCATAGGGTTTGCTACTTCAGGAAAGGATGGAGGAGGTCTGTTGCTTGACACTGATCTGGAAAGTTTATTCATAAGGTATGCCTGAACAGTCCAGACTTCTTGTTTTGAAAGATATAGTGATTATATATGGTCATGTTGTTATTCTCGTAACCATAAATAATTCTTTCCTTATGCATATGCTGTTGTATGCTGGTGTATTTTTTAATCGGTTTAAATGAGGACTGTCAGTTCTGGTGAGCTAGTGTTATTCCTTGGACTAGTCAGAATTAGGTTATTCTGTTCCTTTCGCTTCCCTCCAGTGCTTTATGCAGGAACCACGACATCTTTTTAGGAATAATGTCAGGTTTAAGGTGCAAATTTACTACAAACGTTTACAGATGGATATTGCACCATTAAGTCATTGTGGCCAGTATTAATGAACTAAGAGCCCTCACATTATTTTTATAGATTGACTAATTATGGTGCAAGGATGAGGCCTTCTGATTATGTTTTTAAATTTTTTTGTTATGTTGCACTCAATGTCCTCCCAGGGCCTATGTTTCTTCCCATCCTTGTTCTGGTCTTATTATAAGTCGATTCTGGCAGTCACAACAGATGGATATTGCTCCATTAAGTCATTGTGGTCCAGTATTAATGAACTAAGAGCCCTCACATTATGTTTATAGATTGACTAATTATGGTGCAAGGATGAGCCCTTCTGATTATGTTTTTTTGTTATGTTGCACTCAATGTCCTCCCAGAGCCTTTGTTTCTTCCCGTCCTTGTTCTGGTCTTATTATAAGTCGATTCCGGCATTTGCAACATTCTATTAATGAACTAAGAGCCCTCACATTATGTTTATAGATTGACTAATTATGGTGCAAGGATGAGCCCTTCTGATTATGTTTTTTGTTATGTTGCACTCAATGTCCTCCCAAGTCTTATTATATGGCATTTGCAACATTCTATTAATGAACTAAGAGCCCTCACATTATGTTTATAGATTGACTAATTATGGTGTAGGATGAGCCCTTCTGATTATGTTTTTTTGTTATGTTGCACTCAATGTCCTCCCAGAGCCTTTGTTTCTCCCGTCCTTGTTCTGGTCTTATTATAAGTCGATTCCGGCATTTGCAACATTCTATTAATGAACTAAAAGCCCTCACATTATGTTTATAGATTGACTAATTATGGTGCAAGGATGAGCCCATCTGATTATGTTTTTTTGTTATGTTGCACTCAATGTCCTCCCAGAGCCTTTGTTTCTTCGTCCTTGTTCTGGTCTTATTATGGATTCGGCATTTGCAACATTCTATTAATGAACTAAGAGCCCTCACATTATGTTTATAGATTGACTAATTATGGTGCAAGGATGAGCCCTTCTGATTATGTTTTTTTGTTATGTTGCACTCAATGTCCTCCCAGAGCCTTTGTTTCTTCCCGTCCTTGTTCTGGTCTTATTATAAGTCGATTCCAGCATTTGCAACATTCTATTCACGTTCTCTTCCTTCTCTCCCTTTTGTTTTTCCTAAGGACTGTGCAATGGATTTTTTTTGTTTTTTTGATTCTATTGACCTTTTTAGACTCTTTGTTTCCCTGTTTTTTCTGATGACTGCTAGCAGGAGTTCCCTACTTTTCTTTCTGCATTTTTTGAGGATTGCGCTGATTTTTCCCCCTCTAGTCGTTGCTGGGAATTCAATGATTTTTTTTTTCATTTTGGCTGCAAGCAATGACACTTTACTTCTATTTGCGGGTTCTTTTTTAGTGCCGTTTCATAGTATCTAAATTTAAGCAGGATTGCACAATTAATCATTTTATTTGAATATTTGTTTGTATTGAAGTTATATTATTCTTATAGAAATTTGGATGGAATCATATTGAAATATACAACAGATAGAAATAACTGTGGAATGAAGTGTGTTATTAATTATTATGTTCTGTAGATTTTTACTTCTTTCTATGGTGATAATAATAATGATCTGTGTTTTTCTGAGTGTATGTGTGATCCTTTTGTGTCTTATTTTTGTTGGGTTGTTATTTTTATTTTTACCTTAAGGCTAGTCAATGGGCACTCTGCCCTGAAGTTAAAAAAGCATAAAATAGAAGATTACTTAATTTTCGCATGTCATAGTATACATTGAAGCTAGAAGACAAAATATAATTAACACCAACTCCTCACATGTAATCTTAACTCTGAAATATACAATCCATTACATGGCTGTAGTTGTACAGGAAAATGCTGCTACTCTATCTGAACCACAACCTAAAAGAAAACAGAACTAGAAATTACTGCTTCAGACACTGTAGACTGCAAGTTCTTCAGCCAATTCAATGACATTTTTGTTTTTCATTTTGCTGCAAGCAATAACATTTTATACTTAATTTTGCATGTCATAGTACAGTTAGAAGACAAAATATAATTAACACCAACTCCTCACATGTAATCTTAACTCTGAAATATACAATCCATTACAGTCGAAAAGCTATCTGAACCACAACCTAAAAAGAAACCACAGAACTAGAAAGTACTGCTTCAGACATGCTGTAGACTGCACTAGGTTCTTCAGCCAATTCAATGACATTGTTGTTTTTCATTTTGGCTGCAAGCAATAACATTTTACATGAATTGGCTATGGTGTTGGGTTCTTTTTTTAGTGTAGTTTCATCTTTTCTAAGTGTAAGTGGGACTGCTCAATGAATCATTTTATTTGAATATTTAAGTGGGACTGCACAATCAATCATTTTATTTGAATATTTGATTGTATCAAGTTATATTATTCTTAATTTTTTTGGGATGGAATCATATTGATATATACAATAGATGGAAATAGCTATGGAGTGAAGCTTGTAAATATGTTCTTTACATTTTAACATCCTTTTATGGTGATAATGATTTGACTTTTTGAATGCATGTTTGATCTTTTTGTGTTTTGTTTTTACTACCTGATTTCACGTCTGGTACAGTGAAAGTAGAAGACGAAAGATAATATACAACACAAATTCCTTCCACATTTAATTCAAACTCTGAAGATATTGCTATTATAAAGAATGTCCATGATGGCCTTGAGAAGGCAGTAGACCTATGACAACAAGAAGAGATAGTGGCAAGAGGAGGCAACATTGAGTTTCTCTAGGGTAAATATTGTCTTGGTGAAGTGTTGTTCTTGATGTTTTACAGTAGTTTCTTGCTCTGCATTCTATTCAGTTATCCTTTCTGGTTTGATGCACTCAACAATTCAATTCTAAGCACATTTTGGATTGTTTTATGTAAATACATGAGAAAACGCCAAGTCAGTCAATTGAGTGTTTTTGGGAACGATTAAGATTTTGTGTTGATGAATTAAGTAATAAATTAATCCTAATTACGGATCAGTTGTTCTCTAATAAATCATCTAAGACTAAATTGATTTCATTTCTAGCTACTTCCTCTCAGGATGATTAATAAATGGAATGGAGAAAGTTTCCTTGACAATCATAGCTTTCAGACTTCACAAATCAACACAGATTTTGATATAAATAGTCTCCTTGGATCTTATAAGTATGGGTGAAAATCAAAAAACAATCATTAGTACTAATTTTTATCCCCATGTACTATCTTTTTATGGCTTCAACCTGCACCTTTTCAACATACTTTGGGTTAATCCTGCAAGGTCTTCTTCGAATCAGTATTGTCCCTATAATTATTGATATCCAATTTGAAAACACATGCAATACACACATACACATATGTAGATATACATGTGTATATGTGTGTGAATATATATGTATGTATAACATCTTTGTGCTCCACAAATATTTGAATGTTGTTACCTAAAAGACTGAATTCATACATCTTAGGCTTATCCTATATACCCATATTGACTAGATAATATCCAAATCAACATGCTTGATGGTGCCCTCAGGTGTAAAATGATGTGCTAGCACATTGTACACCACTGCACCTTCTGTCTAAAATTTTGCAAAATATGAGGATAATTATCCTTGATGACCATGTCTTGTTGAGCTTCCACTGATTTGACTGCCAATGAGCTAACTTCCCCAACAATGTTGGGGATAACTTTGTGTGTTGTGCTGCTCTCAAATAGACTTTTCACCTTCAATTGTGTTAAATCAAGGAGTTCTTGACTGGTTTCTAGGTCATGGAATCAATAAAGGAATAGGTTAATAGAGTCCCCAAACCACTCTGAGACTATCAAGACCATTTTTCACCTTTGGACTACTCAAACAAAGGCTATAACCATGACACACAAGTCTTATGACTCCAATGGTATCAAACTTCCACTACTCTGCCCGAAACTGGGTTTTCTAGGCTTGTTGACAGGGATGGAAATTGAGTTTGGTACGCTACACTCTCAAGAAACTTAATTTTAGGATTTGATCACCTTTGGACTACTCAAACAAAGGCTATAACCATGACACACACAAGTCTTATGACTCCAATGGTATCAAACTTCCACTACTCTGCCTGAAACTGGGTTTTCTAGGCTTGTTGACAGAGATGGAAATTGAGTTTGGTACGCTACACTCTCAAGAAACTTAATTTTAAGATTTTATCACCTTCTCCATGCTTCATAGACCATATTCCACCTTTGGCACAAACTTGAGCACACATTCAAGTTTTAGCCCTCTAAACTCTAGATGAGTGTTCTTTGACTGTCACAGGATAGTGAGCAGGGGGTTATGGAATAATATTTGAATGACGTACTTGTTATGATATTTCAACCAAATTATACTTCTCTATCACCTCTTAGCACCCTAATAAACACCTTACAAGTCACATCAAGCAGTTTCACACGTGAAAATAAAGAAATCTCAGGAAGAGTGTTCTTTGACTGTTCACAGGACGGTGAGCAGGGGTTATGGAATAATAAGTGACGTACTTGTTATGATATTTCAACCAAATTAAACTTGCTATCACCTCTTAGCACCCCTAACAAGTCACATCAAGCAGTTTCACACATGAGAATGAAAAAAAAAACTCAGGAAGAAAATTAGAAATTAGAGATAAAGAACATTTAACAAGCCAAACCAACATGAAACATTGATGGAAACCTCCTTCATTTCACTATATTTATTTCAATATACCCTCCAATGTTTGGATTACACTACAAAATATGAAGAATCCCAATTTTCTAAGCCAATATGCAGAGTTGGGACAGTCAGAACTGTATTTACCAAAGATTCTTCAATTTTGTCTTCTCCTTAATAGAACCCTGCTCTGTTTCTTCTTTCTAAACCTTCATTCTCTCTCTCCTTCGAATCCCAGACCCTTTTCGTATCCTCCCTTTCAAAAGAAAGTAGTTACATTACAACCTTAGTCAGGTTTTCTTTACTAAAAGAGATCCGTGGTTGAGTTTGGCATGTGTGAGAGGAAGAATCATCACTGATCAATCTTTGTAAAGCTTGTATTTAGGCCTCATTAGACTCCTCCATAAATTTCAAGCTCTCACATGAAGTCTAAGTCAAGAAAAAGGCCTAAAACCATACAAGAAAATTTGAATTTTCAAACCATGCATTTTGGAGGGAAAATGCATTGCAATAATTTGAGGAGGAATTAGGAGATGAAACCAAGTTATTAATCAAAACTAAGGTCCTACTCCTAGATCTTGCAAGCCAAAAATTGCAGATATATACCCTTGTATGCCCCTGCATCAATAAGCTACGATTTCAGTTATTTAATTATTTATTTATTTCCTTCTCCATCCTTTTCTTCATAATATTCAAGTTTCCAATCTAGTATCCCACTGTTTGAGTTCGTGTGAATCATTCTATAAAGCTAAAGATACCTTCCTATGTTGGATTGACCATTCCATCATGAGAAGATCCTTCCATCTCTTCCATTTAAATCTAAACTGGGAAAATGTTTGGACCTAAAAATGATGAGATGATATATATATATATATATATATATATATATATCATCTTTGTGCTCCAAAACATTTACAATGTTGCTACTTAAAATGCTGAGTCCATCCATCTTTAGACTTCTCCTATGATCCAAATCAACATGCATAACTGTGTCCGTGGGTGTAAAATGATGTGCTAGCACATTGTACACCACTGCATCTCCTTTCTAAAGTTTTGTGAAATATGAGGATAATTATCCTTGATGAATATGTCTTGTTGAGCTTCCACTGATTCAACTGCTATTGAGCCAACTTCATAGACAATGTTGGGGACAACTTTGCGTGTTGTACTGCTCTCAAATAGACTCCCAGCATAAGCCACGACTTCAGTTATTTATTACTATTTTTTCCCTTCTCCATCCTTTGCTTCTAGCCAATGCAAAAGCAAGGATTAAAACTTCATAATCTTCATGTTGTTAATCTGGTAGCCTGCTATTTAAATTTGTGTCCTATTATGAAGCATTTTACAAAGCGAAGGATAATTTCCTATGTTGGATTGACCATTCCATCATTAAAAGATCCTTCATCTCTTCCATCTAAATCTAAACTGGCAAAATGTTTGGAGCTGAAAATGATGAGATGAGTTGTATGAATCTAATGATGGGACAAACAAGATTCCTTGCTATGGAAGATGGAAAGACTATGCAGTTGTGGTTAAAGAAAGTTACAAGGTGGCCCTTCCGAAAGAGAGAGGTCACATGGAGAGATGGAAGATATGACAGACAAAAAATATAGAAACCAAGAATCAGGCCAAAAATTGCATCTGTTATGCGGCTGACTACAAAGGAAAAAGTACACTTCTTTCTATGTAGGTTTCAAAAAAGCAGATGTGTGTCAAGGATATATAGGAAGGTTTCTAGAAAGAGAAAATAGTCCGACAGTCTATGTCACAAGGTTCTGCGAATTTTATCGAAAAAGTTCAAATTTCACCGAACTTTATTCTTGTTGAACATGAACTCGAACTTTATCGTTTATTTTACATGTGAATTTTTGATGTGAGTTTGTATTATTTTACAAATCTAGGGCCGTGTTGTAAACGCTCTAGCTCGACCTATTGATGGTAAGGGTAAAATTCCAGCTTCCGAATTTCGATTGATCGAATCTCCCGCTCCAGGTATTATTTCAAGACGTTCTGTATATGAACCTCTTCAAACGGGTCTTATTGCTATTGATTCGATGATCCCTATAGGACGCGGTCAACGAGAATTAATTATTGGGGACAGACAGACCGGTAAGACGGCAGTAGCTACAGATACAATTATCAATCAAAAAGATCAGAATGTAATATGTGTTTATGTCGCTATTGGTCAATATATACATACAGTGACTGAAAAGTAGTGGATAGAAAGCTCTCTCCACCATCCCTCTTGACATATTTATGCATTTTTTTCCAAAAAATAAAAATGATAGGAAAAAAATTGTTTGAGCTTAAAGACGTTTGTTAATCTTGAACTGAAATTTATCCTCATTGAACATGAACGCGAACCCAATAACCTTGTGACTTAGCCTACAGTAAAGAAACTAATTCAAATACTGTTACGGCCATACTACAAAGCTATTTCTGATGGGAAATTTGGCTGGTCAAAATTCCTATTATTTCTGGGAACCAGATTATGAATTGAAATCCTGTCTTTGGCTCTCAAAATTCCATGAGAATTGAATTTCTGGAGGCAAGAACTTAGAGATTAATGAATTTTGATTTAATATCCATTCCTGTCAAGATAGTTTTCAAGAGATAAAAGATCTTTGCTCTCTTAAAAATTCCATGAGAACTAGAATTAACGAGGTGGAGGCAAGAGCTACTCAGACGAACTTAGTAAGGTGGGGAATTTTGGATTTAATAGTGCAAAGCATTCTTAGAAAATGGGAGATATGAGATGAACATAGTAAAATGTGGAATTCAAGATAGTTTTCAAGAGATAAAAGATCTTTTTTTTCACAGAAGTGTGAAACCAAGGAACCAGATTCCTCATCTGCGAATGTTGTATCTTAAACCTAGACAGGGCTTCAAGGAAACCCGGCAAGAGCTCCAGGAGAGGGCATTATTAAAGATCACAAGTTTTCTTTAGGTCTTAGCCACGCTACAGAAAAATGTGGCAGATAATGCTCTTATACATGAGCTTAAGTTTGGGCATTCTTCAGACAGTGACATGATTAGGATAATTTGCTTCTAGTTATTAATAATTTATTAATTTCCAAATAAATGGATTGATAAAAATTGGCAGTTACAGTTTTTTTTTAGAAGGGTTACGGATTATTTTAAGTGTAGCAAGGTTACAAAAATTGATGGCCTGGCTGCAAAAAATAATGCAGGTTGTCAAAAGGCAAGAAGATCAAGGGTGAATCCATATCAAGAAGGTACAGAGGAGGAAATAAATACCACAAAAGTTATTAGTGGCACATTGTATAGTTTCAATCCTGGTTTTGGCAAGGGCCTCAGTAGCTGTTGAAGCTAGAAAACTACTAATAAAAGTGAGTGGTTGAAGGAGCATGGGTGATGACCCTAAAGAAGAGAAAGGAATGGATGAAGCACAGATGTTGAGTGGAGGTGTGAGGAGGTTGCAAATCCGTTTTCATTGCATGGGACCATTTGAATGTGTTTATGTAATACCCTATAAGTTTGAGGTTCTATAAGTTTGAGGTTCTATTTTAAGATTGTGACATTGCTGGTTTGTTGGATATCTTGGAGATTTTGGGAACTGCATTGAAAAACTAAGAAATGCTGCACTAAGTGTACACATTGCAGCAGAAGTACATGAACATTAGGATTAGTCATGAGAGTTTAGTTTAGAGGGCAGTAAAGTTGGAAAGGATAGTTAAAGAGGCAGTCAGTGAATCGTGGAAAAGCTGAACATGAGGAATAGAAAAAGCTACATATGAATTTTGTCACGACGATAGAGAGGATTGTACCAGTTTGAGAGCTCAGCTGAGTTCTTAGTTTGTCTTTCTTCTATGGTCTGGTCTGGTTGGCTTATCTTAATGGTTTCATCTTAATGTGCTCTAGCCTCTGTGTATTCACCTATGCTGTAAATGATACGCATGCAGTTAATCTAATGGTTCAAAACTTTGTGAACTAGTCTAAAGTAGTGGTTCTATTCTCATTCCCTGGCAGCAATTCTGTAAATTTTGGAACTAGTGGCAGTCATGTATTTTCTGATAAAAATAAAGATTTATTACCAGTAGATTCTAAAACATACTTTGTGTCAATTGGAGAACATCCAAATGGATATGACCAAAGTAAAGGAGTTGAAAACTAAATAATAGTGTCTGAATTCCTCATAGTTTAAAGGAAAATCCACCTCTGTTCCCAAGGCCTCAAAGTGTTTCCTTGTGTTTATCCTTTTGTTGGAAGCCGAACGTCTAAGAGAACCCAAAATTTTACTTGTGATCAAGTTGCTAAATGAAATACTGCATATGGCAGTGGGCTTAGAGGTCATCAGTAGAATTTGCTGGATGAATAGAATAATCCATTGTGGATAAGACATAATGTCTGGTCTCTGTGAAGCAGTAAGCCATTTTCTATATATCAACATTTTTGTAAAACAATGTAATTTAAATAAAGTCCATTTTCCAAAAACAGAGGAGAAATTCTTTAACTTGGGGTCAAGGTAATTTAATTTGAAATAAACTTAACCACTCAATTAAGGCCGATTCTCGAACCACTCATAAGGTCAATTCTTTGAACCACTGAATTTGTGCAAGGAAAGCACCATAAACATAAAATTGGCACAATTTATCAGATTATTTAGAGATTTAAATGAAAATGCACTCCCAATGTCTTGTTACTCACAGTATGTTTACTTAAACTCCATTACTGTCTTTATTCCATTTAGGGTGATCAAAAGTATTTCATTGAACAATGAATATAAAAACAAACTTTCCAAAATAAATTGCAGAGATTTTACTGTTTGTAAACTGTTGAAGTGGTCCTTTGCCATCCATTACTACATTCATTGCATTTGCAAATAGACATATATGATTGATCCGTAAACTGCCTCTTTTGTACAATAAACAGATCCTATCTTAGTGATGATGAATGATAAACTAACTGAGATTCTTATTATCAATATGTTGTGCAAGAAACATTCACACTATACTGAAATTGAGAGATGAAAGACAAGGAGACAAGAATTTTATCCTGGAGAAACCCAATTTGGAAAAACTCCAGCTGGGTAAGCAATTGCTTCCCTTCACTATGTAAATCTCTAATACAACACAAGTTTACTGCCAATAGATGGCCTTCAAGAAGGATTCAAGCTCCTCTACTTGCATTACTTGCTTACAATCCTCAATAAGAAAGAACTCAACTGTCTATGAACAAAACAAGAACAATTCAGACTTTCTCCCTTTGCTCACACTTGAATTCACTCAAAATCACTTGCTTAGATGAGTAAATGTGCTTGCATTTATAGTTTCTCTGCCCAAGGATGAAAGGAGAGGAAACGAATTGAATTGGGAAGCCCAAACATTTGTAATTGTCGAGTTTCCACTTTTTGGATGCCATCGGGGACATAACCACCGTTGTTCGCAGGAGGCGGTTGCAGCAATCACGCCACGGCGGTTCTTGCAATCACTACTTTGTGAAGAGTAGCGGTTCTGGAACCGTCGTGGCGATTCCGTAACCGCCACATAGTCATCACAAAAAACAAGAAATGCTTCTTTTGTCATTCGAAGGTGTCGGATCACTGTCAACTTGACTTAACCATTTTCCAGAACAATGAACATGCTGAGGGTATGGTTTGCAAGCTTCAAAATGGAGAATACATAGAATTGGGTACTTCTAGATCCATTTTCGGATCAATGATGCACAATAGCTGTACAATAGTTATTATTGAAAAGATCTCATATATAGGTACAAAGTAAACTCCCATGGGATGTAACATTATGTTAGAATAATCTTCACCTAATTTGGTAAGTTTTTACTGTTCTTCAATTGAATGTTCTGGTATACAACTCATCAGCCACATACTTGAATTTAAACTAGTTACAAAATATGAAGCCAATTGGAGCAAGTGAATTACATAATTGATTTTGATTTAAAAAATCCATATTTTCCTAAAGATATTAGTGTTCACAAAGTGATTTGAGGGCAGCTTTAGTGACTACCATAGTCATAAAGTCATCTACATACTTGAATTTAAACTAGTTACAAAAAGGAGGCTCCCAAGTGAATTACCTAATATTTTTGGAGGCCTAAAAACCATATTGAGAGAATTCTGCAAATGTTCAATCAGCTTTACTCACTCTTTCCATCCTAACATACATGGCTATAACCATTTTTGAGGCATTCTCATTTCATAAAAGTGGATGACATTTCTACCACCACACTCAACGTCCTCCCAATGACTTTTTGTGCTCCGTGCATTGAGAGAATTCAAGTTTTGTCCATTTCCTTGGCTCCCACAACTAGGGAATTTTAACGCATTTTGATAGGGTGTTGGAAGAATCCAAGCATTCCTCAAACTAGCTAACTCAATGCATGTACTCACTTTATAGAAAAGAGGGTTGCGTGATCATAGAGATTCATTATTATAAATGGAGCTCTTGCATGAGTTACAGTACTCACTTTATAGAAAAAGAGGGTTGCGTGATCATAGAGATTCATTATTATAAATGGAGCTCTTGCATGAGTTCTGCAGTACCATCTTTCAAGAATGAAAGATGCTGCTTGCACCACCATCAAAGAAGAGGAGGAACTTCACTTGCATCCACTTCCTTCATAATAAACTTCAATACTAAATGTCTCTTACCTTGAATGAAGAAAATTACCTTTACTCTCCATTGTGTTAATTTATAAATTATCATTATCTAACATCACTAGTATTTTTACAACACACATTCCAACTATGACCCTTTGTGCTATTGGCTTGCAAGTGGCACCTTCAATGATGCTAATGATAACATACAATTTGTCAGCCCACGTACTTGAAAACAAAATAGTTATGAAATATGAAGGCAATTGGAACAAGTGATTGTATACATGATTTTGATTTAAAGGAATCCATATTTTCCCAAAGATATCAATTAGCGTTTGCAAAGTTACTCCGAGGGCAGCTTTAGAGACCACCATAGTGATAAAGTTCTGTTAAACATCAAGGAAGTTTGCCAAACCTTTAACCTTTTGAAGAATAAAACCTATTCGACCAAACATACCAATGCCGAGTCACATCGTGTAACGTTAGATTTCTTTTTCGCCACATAAACATTGTTTTCTGGTCCCCATACACGATCTCTCATTTCTGGCATCTCCACATGCTTTGCAAATAACGATGAGCATATAGATTTAGAATCCAAATCATTGTAGTGGCAGTAGTACATATGCCTTTGGATCAAGATGTTGACAACTATATTGCTAATGATCATGAATAAGATCATTTAGTATGCTTAGGTTTTTTAGATGTTAAAACTGTCATTTTGTTAGGACCGAGGGTATAAACTAGCATATTAAATATTTATTAATCAAACATTATAACACATTTATTAACCAAACATACCAATGTTAGGTCACATTGTGTAACGTCAGAGTTCTTTTTCGCCACATAAACATTGCTTTCTGGTTCCCATACACGATCTCTCATTTTTGGCATCTCCACATGCTTTGCAAATAACGATGAGCATATAGATTTAGAATCCAAATCATTGTAGTGGTAGTAGTACATATGCACTGCATCAAGATGTTGACAACTATATTGCTAATGATCATGAATAAGATCATTTAGTATGCTTAGGTTTTTTAGATGTTAAAACTGTCATTTTTGTTAGGACCGAGGGTATAAACTAGCATATTAAATATTTATTAATCAAACATTATAACACATTTATTAACCAAACATACCAATGTCAGGTCACATTGTGTAACGTCAGAGTTCTTTTTCGCCACATAAACATTGTTTTCTGGTCCCCATACACGATCTCTCATTTCTGGCATCTCCACATGCTTTGCAAATAACGATGAGCATATAGATTTAGAATCCAAATCATTGTAGTGGAAGTAGTACATATGCACCTTTGCATCAAGATGTTGACAGCTATATTGCTAATGATCATGAATAAGATCATTTAGTATGCGTAGGTTTTTAGATGTTAAAACTGTCATTTTGTTAGGACCAAGGGTATAAACTAGCATATTAAATATTTATTAACCAAACATTATAACACATTTAAACATGAAATAAAATGTAGTAAAAGAAATTACACAGAGGCAATATTTAACGTGGAAAACCCCGAGGGGTAAAAACCATGGAATAAAGATATTTCTATTAACCGAGAAACAATTATAGTTAGTAAATCTCCTTCCCTCACTTCTCTCTTGATTCACCCGAGGTGAATAACCAATATGACCTATAGCCATATTTATTTGACCCCATGGGTCACGAACCATATCAAGTGACGGGGTGTAATTAATAGCACCCGATTTAATATAAATTGATTAATTAATAACCAATTAAACATAAACAATTAAGTTTATATTAAATAATTAAGAATATAACTATTCTACTTTATTTAATTATGAATTAAGTTTTATAGGCACTTAATATTACGTTCTAACAATTTTAGAGTGTAGAAGACCTTGGGTCTAGATCGTGTAGCCTGAAGAGCTAATGTCTCTCTTTGATTATTGATTAACTCGATTGAAACATTTTCTCTATCAATTTTTATATTTTAAGTCTATGATCATACATAAATTTGTTTGTAACATAAATATATTATGTGAAAATTAAACTTTAAGAGAAAAGATACTATGTCAAATTAGCTTGGTATCATTCAAAAGATTGTGAAAGAGTAGGGAAAAAGCTCAAGAATTTTTCATGAGAAATATGGAATATCTGTCAACTGAAGGAAACCACAAAACTAGAAACTACTGCTTCAGACATGCTGTAGACTGCACTATTTTTTTCGTTTTCCCGTGTAGTCAGCATTGTGGCCAATTCAAGGAGATTTTTGTTTTTCATTTTGGTTGCAAGCAATGACACTTTACTTCTATTTGCAATGGCATTGGGTTATTTTTTTAGTGCAGTTTCATATTTTCTAAATTTAACTGGGACTGCACAACTAATCATTTTATTTGAATATTTGATAGTATCAAGCTATATTATTGTTAATTGTTTTGGATTGAATCATATTGGAATACACAACAGCTGGAAATGATTGCGGAATGAAGTGTGTTTTATGATAATGTTTTGACTTTTTTGAGTGCATGCTGGAATGAAGTAAGTGTGTTATTAAGCTATATTATTGTTAATTGTTTTTGGATGGAATCATATTGGAATACACAACAGCTGGAAATGATTGCGGAATGAAGTGTGTTTTATGATAATGTTCTGACTTTTTTGAGTGCATGCTGGAATGAAGTAAGTGTGTTATTAAGCTATATTATAGTTAATTGTTTTTGGATGGAATCATATTGGAATACACAACAGCTGGAAATGATTGCGGAATGAAGTGTGTTTTAATGATAATGTTCTGACTTTTTTGAGTGCATGCTGAAATGAAGTGTGTTATTATGTTCTTTAGATTTTTACATATTTTTATAGTGATAATGATCTTGTTTTTGTTGGGTTGTTTTTTTAATTTGTAACTAAAGGCTAGTCAATGGGTACTCTGCCCTGAAGTTAAAAAAACATGAAATATAAGACTACTATTTGACTCACTGTTTATTTTTTTTTTTTAATTTGTAACTAAAGGCTAGTCAATGGGCACTCTGCCCTGAAGTTAAAAAAACATGAAATATAAGACTACTATTTGACTCATTGTTTATTTTTTTTATTTGTAACTAAGTGCTAGTCATTTGGCACTCTGCTCTGAAGTTAAAAAAACATAAAATAGAAGACTACTACTTGATTTGTAGGGTTGTTTTTTTAATTTGTAACTAAAGGCTAGTCAATGGGCATTGTGCCCTCAAGTTCAAAAAAACATGAAATAGAAGACTACTACTTGATTGCCGGGTTGTTTTTTTTTTTTTTCGTTTCTAACTAAAATTTGGTATGGTGAAACTAGAAGACTAAAGGCTAGTCAATGGGCACTCTGCACTGAAGTTAAAAAAACATGAAATATAAGACTACTATTTGACTCACTGTTTATTTTTTTATTTGTAACTAAAGGCTAGTCAATGGGCACTCTGCACTGAAGTTAAAAAAACATGAAATATAAGACTACTATTTGACTCACTGTTTATTTTTTTTATTTTTTTATTTGTAACAAAGTGCTAGTCATTTGGCACTCGCTCCGAAGTTAAAAAAACATAAAATAGAAGACTACTACTTGATTTGCCGGGTTGTTTTTTTAATTTGTAACTAAAGGCTAGTCAATGGGCAATGTGCCCTCAAGTTAAAAAAACATGAAATAGAAGATTACTACTTGATTGCCGGGTTGTTTTTTTTTTTTTTTGTTTCTAACTAAAATTTGGTATGGTGAAACTAGAAGACAAAAGATAATAAACAACACCAACTCCTTCCGACATTTAATCGAACTCTGGAAATTTAGAATCCGGTATATGCCTAGATAGGAAATGCTACTATTCCATCTACACCACAACCTAAAAGGAAACCACAAAACTAGAATGTACTTGCTCGGACATGCTTTGTAGACATCAAATTTGTTTGGTATTTTCTCAAGAAATCTGACATCACCCTTGTCGTTTTGAAAGAATCCAACATATTGAAATAGTGATTTGCAAAAGCCATGAAAAAACCACTACTTGATTGCTGGGTTGTTTTTTATTCATTTCTAACTAAAGGCTAGTTAATGGGCACTCTGCCCGAAGTTAAAAAAACATGAAATAGAAGACTACTAGTTGATTTGCGCATATTTGGTATGGTGAAACTACAAGACAAAAGATAATAAACAACACAAACTCCTTCCGACATTTAATCGAACTCGGAAATTTAGAATCCATAATATGCCTAGATAGGAAATGCTACTATTCCATCTCGCACCACAACCTAAAAGGAATCCATCATATGCCGGGTTGTTTTTTATTCATTTCTAACTAAAGGCAGTTAATGGGCACTCTGCCCGAAGTTAAAAAACCATGAAATAGAAGACTACTACTTGATTTGTGCATATTTGGTATGGTGAAACTACAAGACAAAAGATAATAAACAACACAAACTCCTTCCGACATTTAATTTGAACTCTGGAAATTTAGAATCCATCATATGCCTAGATAGGAAATGCTACTATTCCATCTGCACCACAACCTAAAAGGAAACCATGAAAAAACTACTACTTGATTGCTGGGTTGTTTTTTATTCATTTCTAACTAAAGGCCAGTTAATGGGCACTCTGCCCCGAAGTTAAAAAAACATGAAATAGAAGACTACTACTTGATTTGCGCATATTTGGTATGGTGAAACTACAAGACAAAAGATAATAAACAACACAAACTCCTTCCGACATTTAATCTAAACTCGGAAATTTAGAATCCATTATATGCCTAGATAGGAAATGCTACTATTCCATCTCGCACCACAACCTAAAAGGAAACCATGAAAAGACTACTACTTGATTTTGCATATTTGGTATACTTTGAAACTACAAGACAAAAGATAATAAACAACACAAACTCTTTTCGACATTTAATCAACTCGGAAATTTAGAATCCATTATATGCCTAGATAGGAAATGCTACTATTCCATCTCGCACCACAACCTAAAAGGAAACCATGAAAAAACTACTACTTGATTGTTGGGTTGTTTTTTATTCATTTCTAACTAAAGGCGGTCAATGGGCACTTTGTGCCCCGAAGTTAAAAAAACATGAAATAGAAGACTACTACTTGATTTGCGCATATTTGGTATGGTGAAACTACAAGACAAAAGATAATAAACAACACAAACTCCTTCCGACATTTAATTTGAACTCTGGAAATTTAGAATCCATTATATGCCTAGATAGGAAATGCTACTATTCCATCTCGCACCACAACCTAAAAGGAAACCACAAAACTAGAATGTACTTGCTTGGACACATGTAGACATCAAATTTGTTTGGTATTTTCTCAAGAAATCTGACATCACCCTTGTCGTTTTGAAAGAATCCAACATATTGAAGCAGTGATTTGAAAAGCCATGATATATATAGTGGCTTGACGACCGCCCACCCCTAACTAAACTCTATATGACAGACCGATCTCTAGTTCCCCCATTGGCACCCATAGGTCATACATCACCTAGGCAAGTCCACTTATTTGGTCCTATCACTCATTTGGGCTTATAATTTATCGTTGTTAATAGAGAGCACATGCTGAATTACAAAGTCAGCCTAAAGGTGTAAAAAAACACCTCACAACGCAATTAAAATGATCTCTGTTCCAAAACCGTACATGAGATTTTCACCGTAGTTAGCGCGCACCTCTCTTATCTATCGCCCACGGCCTCCAGGGCCTTCCCGACGTTGTCGCCATATAGATCTATATAGGTGTGCCCCGCAACGTCAACTTACCATTAACTAATACAAAAGAAAAGAACTGTTTTTTAGTAGACTTACTTTATTAAGGTAGATGTAGATCGAGGGCATAGATATAGATAGGCCCTCTTGACTGTGGTTTTGCTGTCCAAATGCTAAACAATCGTTCAAGTTGCGGGTTGCTTTCTACCACATCGTTTTAGACAGACAAATTATTATCATAAAGGTAAAAAAATTAACTTCAGCAATTCGCGTGGGTAGAGAGGCTATATAAAAGGTTAATTTTTAATTAAAAACGGTAAGCTGGGATACTGATTTGGCTACTATTTTGAGTAGTAACTAGACCAATTACTAACAAAAAGGATTGTCCTTTTAGACTACATATATTCTAGCAATCAAAATTATAATTATAATTGGTATCTATTGGTAGCTTCTATATCATATTTGAAGGTAATATCAATGGGGAACAATAGTCCACATGGTTCATAGTTATAACCAAGAAGTTAGAAGGTTGGACTCTAGCCTATTCTCCTAGTATGTTTGGGATCATTATCAAGTAATAAACTTCTTTTTATACTTCATATTTTACTTCTACTGAAATTTCATACACGAATTAGTCCATAATGTTGATAATGCCATAATCCCACTTCCCTGAAACCTCCCCAAATCCCTTCCCCATTGTTTGGCTGCCAAAGATTTCCATCTTCTTTAACACTATTCTATTATGCTTGAAATCGTTATCAAGGATATAAACTTTTTTTCTATTTTGATTTTACTTTAACTAAATTTCATAAGATGAAATCATGCATCATTGCAATTGATGCCTTAACAACCCTCATTAATTGGCTGCTAGATGTTTCTATTTTAAGGCTAAGAAAAGAAGCTTCAAACTTTGTAATGTCCCCAATGGGATGTCTTATAACCCAAAAGGGAACACCTGAAAATTCTAATTTATGACAACAATCTGGATGAAGAAATATTAGGACAGCAATGCAATTTATCCACAAAATACAGATCTGAAATACCCTAGATATGGCGAGCTGTTATAGAGACCAAAAACCCTAAATCTGATCTTAAATTACTCAAATATTTTGTCAAAATATTCAGAATGAATTATGCATGCAAGAATACCAAAATACAGAATTTTTGGGACCCAAAACAAGAGCTGGAATTTTATTATAGATCTGCAGAAATACAACTTACAAAAGTGGCCGGAAAGAAGTGTTCCCAAGCCCAAATCATCTGAAACAAAGCTGAATATGGCCTCCAAAATTATGGTAAAGCGGTGATGAGATCCGGAACAACCGTGCCCTAGAATGTGTCAAACTTCACCCACAAGGGGGTCGCTACCCTAGAATAAGGCTGAAAATGAAGGTAGAAACCTTCCCCAACACTTTGTCTTCAAACCCTAGCTGGAGCTGCCACGAATCTGCAATATTGGGTCTTCAATCACTGTTGGAAATCTGAAACTACTTCTTGAAACTCAATAAAAACTCCTGAGATGGAGGATCTTCACAAGGATGAAGAGTTTTCGTTCTTCAACCTTAGCAAGAGAGGGTTTTCGTCCTCTAATGCAAGTGCACCAAAGGGGTTTCATCCTTTAGTGGGATTGGAAGAGCAATTCGCCCAAGACCAAACTATAGAATTCACAATAGCCAAAAAGATCCCCTCCATGTGTGGCGACCTCCTTTTATGGTTGGAAGTGGCACAAAGCTCCATACAAAAGGCCCAAAGAGTTTGCCCACTTTGGAAGTGTTACTTTTTCTTTTAATATTTTATTTCCCCCTTTTCTATTCTCCATATGGTTCATTTTTCCTCCTTGGGAATAAATAAAAATAAGATGCTTATTTACTTTATTATCACTAATAAAATAATTAAAGTGCCTATAATAAAAATTACTATGCACTCGAATTAAATTATTAGGATTAGTTTCCCTCCTTTTCCCACCCCTTAGCCGTCGGGAAACCAAGAATAGGCTAAGGGTCTTCAACCTGTTATTTTTGAGAAGGGGATATTACAATCCTCCCTTCCCCAAATTGCTTGCCCTCAAGTAATTGCAAACTTAGATGCTCCAAAATTTTTGCACCTTCCCACGTAGCATCCTCAAGGGGCAAACCTTTCCAACGAACCAAGTATTCCCTTATGATCATGTTCCTCAACTTCCTTTCATGAATATCCATTATGGCTTCCGATTCCAAAACCAATTTTCCCTCATCATCTAAAGGGGGCAGCTCAATAAGAGTGATGTGTTGGCCTAATGCCTTTTTAAGGCATGAAACATGAAAGATATTGTGAATTTTGCTATGTGCTGGTAGCTCTAGTTCATAAGCAACCTTTCCCACCTTCCTTATGACTTTGTAGGGACCATAAAACCTTGGTTTTAGCTTTTGAGGAGGACTTTCTATAAGGCTGCAGCGTAAAAAGACCATATCTCCTACCTCAAATGTCCTCTCAACTCTATGCTAATCTGCATACAACTTTTGTTGATTTTGTGCATGCAGTAGGTTATCTTTGAGTGCCTTCATGATATCTTGGCTTTGATGTTTGGTTTTAGCTTTTGAGGAGGACTTTCTATAAGGCTACATCGTAAAAAGAGATCTCCTACCTCAAATTTCCTCCGAATAACAATATCATACAACTTCGTTGATTTTGTGCAAAAAGGTTATCAGTGCTTTCATGAATCTTGGCTTTGATACCAAATCAAGCACTGGAACTCTACTATCGGAATAACAATATCAACAAAAGTAAAAGCATTATATCTTGATAAACATGTGATAGGAAGTATTGTAACAAAACTCCCCCAAATATAACCACTTGATCCAAGCTGATTGCTGCCCTGTTACAAAACTCCTTAGGTACCCTTCTATCCATTTGTTGACAATTTCAGTTTGCCCATCCGTTTGGGGATGGTAGCTTGTGCTAGGAGTCAACTTAGTGCCTGAAAGATGAAAGAGTTCTTGCCAAAAGGAACTCATAAACCTGTTGTCCCTGTCACTCACAATATTCTTTGGCAGCCCATGAAGTTTGAAAACCTCCTTAAAAAAATTCAGCCACTAGTCGGTCCATCATACTTAGTGGGAAGAGGAAAAAAATGGGCATACTTAGTGAGTCTATCCACCACAACATAAATACAACTCTTACCTTGCACCGTGGGAAGTCCGGAAATGAAATCCATAGAAATACTCTCCCATTTTTGATTTGGGATAGGCAAAGGCTACAAAAGACCTGCTGGAAATTCATGTTCCCCTTTACTTTGTTGGCATGTGAGGCACTCTCGAATGTGTTGAAGAACTTCTCCTTTGAGCCCTTTCCAAACAAATTTCTCCCGATTTGTTTGTATGTTTTGAAGTACCCTGGATGACCAGCCAAAGGAGAGTCATGCATAGCCTCCAAAATCTTATGTTTTACCTTGGATTCCGGAATCAAATAGACTCTATTTTTGTAGAGTATGATGCCATCTACTACCTTGTATCTTTCATCTTCGATTTCTCCTTCTAGGACAACACTAGCAAACTGATTTTTGCATATTCAGCTGTTATGACAACCCTCCAATCTGCTGTAATTTCTGTCATAGAACAACAATATGGTTTCCTTGACAATGCATCTGCTACTATGTTATTTTTCCCTTTAACAAACTCAATATCAAAGTCAAATGCTTGGATTTTGCTTACCCATTTTTGTTGCCTTTCATTCAAATCAGTTTGGTTGAGGAAGTACCTCAAACTATTGTGATCCGTCTTCACCACAAATCTGCCACAAACTAAGTATTGTCAGAACTTTACCAAGGCATGCATGATTGCCAACATTTCCTTGTCATAAATGGAGTACCTACGCTCAACATCTTTGAGTTTCCTACTCTCATATGCAATTGGATGCTTATTTTGCATCAAAACAGCCCCAATACCATCTCGATGCATCACATTCAACAACAAAAGGAATTGAAAAATATGGAACAGCAGTATCGGGCACGAACTCATTACCTTTTTGAGCTTGTCAAATGCTAGTTGGGCTAAAGGTGACCAGCTGAAATCTCCATACTTTGTTAAATTAGTCAAGGGAGTTGTAAGTTAAGAAAATCCTTTCACAAACCTCCGATAGTAGCTACAAAGACCCAAGAATCCCCTTAATTGAGTCAATGTGGTGGGAGGAGGCCAATCCAAGATGGCTTGGTTCTTTTGTTGATCTACATGTCTAAGGTACAAAATTTCTTGGATCTTTTGTTGATTGACATTTACGCTTGGGCATTGATGACATGTCCAAGGTACAAAATCTCCTTTATTCCAAACTCAAATTTTGATAATTTGGCAAAAAGAGATTGCTGTTCCAAAATGCTTAGCACTATATTCAAATACTTCAAGTGCTCCTCCCATGATTTACTATAAATCAGAATGTCATCAAAGAATAACACAAACTTCCTCAAATGCTCCCTAAAAATGTGATTCATACATGACTAAAATGTAGCTAAGGCATTGGTTAACCCAAAAGGCATTAGTAGGAATTCAAAATGACCAAAATGACACCTAAAGGCTGTCTTGTGGACATCCTCTTCTCTTACCCGGATTTGATGATACCCGGATCTCAAATCAATCTTGGAAAAGAACACCGCTCCATGCAACTCATCTAGTAACTCATCAATCCTTGGAATGGGGTACCTGTTTTTATTGTCATCTTGTTCAACAACTGTAGTCAACACACATCCTCAAGGTCCCATCCTTCTTCACAAGAACAACCAAAGAAACAAAAGGACTAGAACTTGGCCTTATGAGACCCATTTCCAACAACTCCTTAATTACTCTCTCTATTTCTTCCTTGAAGACCCTTGGATGGCGGTAAGGAGAAGATATTACCGGAGTGGAACCCGGTTCTAACTCAATAATATGTTGAAACCCTCTATCCGGTGGCAACCCATGAGGCAAATCATTGAAAACCTTAGCATGCTTGTCCAAAATAGGTTGAATATCAACATGATAGGACTGTTGTGATGAAAAAAATGATGTATTTCTTACCACACAATGCGCAACCCATGCAATCTGCCCTCTTTTGAAGGATCTTTCCATACTCTTGGCTGTCACAACTTGGGGAGGACCATTCCTCATTCCTCATGCACCTTGAATTTTAAATCCATGGTTTGGTAATTTTGAGTTAATTCACCCAAAGATTGCAACCATTGTACTCCAAGTACTACATCTATCTCACCAATGCCAATGACATAAAAATCATCTCTTACCGTGTGACTCCCTAATTGTGGGATCTTCTTTGTGCATGAGAATGAGTATCCATCCGCTACAGTCATGCTGAACCCTTAGAAATCTTCTATCCTTAATCCCATCCTAGAGACCAAACTTTCATCAATGAAGTTATGGGTAGCCCTACTATCTATCAATACGGTGATCTTTTATCCATGATGGACACCTCTAACTTGGAATGCATAGTATCTAGGTGCTCCGGATATGGTAGCAAGTGTGCCATCCGTAAGAACCACTCCCTCTTCCTTCACTTGCTCTTCAACTTCTTCCGGATCAGCACTCTCTTCATCTTCTTCCTCATCTGAAACTACCTCAATGTAATGGGCTGCCCCTTTGCCAAGGCAACGGTGGTTGGGTGTCCATGGATCCTTGCAGCTGAAGCATAATTTTTTCCTTCTTAGCTCATTTTTTGCCTCTATTTCCTTGTTTTTCAGCCACTCTTGGATCAGATTTCCCTTGAGTTGACTTACCTTGCTGTCCAAAAGTTGTTGTCCTTTGCTCACTATTTTGAGTTGTCTTTGGCTGTCCAAATGACCCCTTTTGCTGCCCCAAAGGTGCAGTCCTATGCTGTCCATAAGGCACAGTCCTAGGTTGTCCAAAAGGAAGATTTTTGCTTTTTGGGACTGAAGTTTCAAGGTCCAAAGATTTTTTATAGCTCCTTGTAGAGAGGAAGGGTTGAAAGCCTTGACTAGGCCTCTAAGTGGCTCCGCTAGGCCCTCAATGAACAACACAAGCCTTCGTTCACTTACATCGACACCATCATAGCAAGTCTACGAAATTCAGAAATATATTTATCCAATAGCCCCTCTTGTTTGAGTTGACCAAAAGACAGATTTTTGCTTTTTGGGACTGAAGTTTCAAGGTCCAAAGATTTCTTTATAGCTCCTTGTAGAGAGGAAGGGCTAAAAGCCTTGACTAGGCCTCTAAGTGGCTTTGCTAGGCCCTCAATGAACAACACCACAAGCCTTTGTTCACTTACAGTCCTAGGCTGTCCAAAAGGCAGATTTTTGCTTTTTGGGACTGAAGTTTCAAGGTCCAAAGATTTCTTTATAGCTCCTTGTAGAGAGGAAGGGCTGAAAGCCTTGACTAGGCCTCTAAGTGGCTCCGCTAGGCCCTCAATGAACAACACCACAAGCCTTCGTTCACTTACATCGACACCATCATAGCAAGTCTCCGAAATTCAGAAATATATTTATTCAATAGCCCCTCTTGTGTGGGTTGACCAAAAGACAGATTTTTGCTTTTTGGGACTGAAGTTTCAAGGTCCAAAGATTTCTTTATAGCTCTTGTAGAGAGGAAGGGCTGAAAGCCTTGACTAGGCCTCTAAGTGGCTCTGCTAGGCCCTCAATGAACAACACCACAAGCCTTCGTTCACTTACATTTGACACCATCATAACAAGTCTCTGAAATTCAGAAATATATTTATCCAATAGCCCCTCTTGTGTGGGTTGACCAAAAGACAGATTTTTGCTTTTGGGACTGAAGTTTCAAGGTCCAAAGATTTCTTTATAGCTCTTGTAGAGAGGAAGGGCTGAAAGCCTTGACTAGGCCTCTAAGTGGCTCTGTTAGGCCCTCAATGAACAACACCACAAGCCTTCGTTCACTTACATTTGACACCATCATAACAAGTCTCTGAAATTCAGAAATATATTTATCCAATAGCCCCTCTTGTTTGAGTTGACCAAAAGACAGATTTTTGCTTTTTGGGACTGAAGTTTCAAGGTCCAAAGATTTCTTTATAGCTCCTTGTAGAGAGGAAGAGCTGAGAGCCTTGACTAGGCCTTTAAGTGGCTCTGCTAGGCCCTTAATGAACAACACCACAAGCCTTCGTTCACTTACATCCGGAACCATCATAGTAAGTCTCCAAATTCAGAAAGATATTTATCCAATAGCCCCTCTTGTTTGAGTTGGGGCAACTCTCTGAAGTGGATCTTTGGATCTATTCTATCAAACCTTTCTGTTAGACATTGGTTGAATTCTTCAATTGTTGTGATAGATTTGTGCCCTTGTGTGATCAACCCATGGTACCACCATTCATGTGCTAACCCTTCCAAATGCAAAGTGGCGAATTTGAGGGCTTCCTCCTCATACATGGGATTCAAGGACAAGTATGTATCTAACTTTTGTTACCATGTTCTTACTAAACACTTATTGGATCCATCATATGAAGAAAGAGTTACCTTTACCAACATTTGTTGTATGTCTCTTCTTGGCTGCTCTTGTCGAACTCTTTAATTCTTTCTGGTGCCCTTACTATTCTTCAATTGGCATAAATCTTAGAAAGACAACATATCTCTCATCTTGAAACTGAGGGCTGCATATTCTTCACCCCATGCCTCTATGTCCTTTGTGTCACAAGGTGGATCTAACTCAATTGGATGTTCTTCTCTTTGAAGGAATTTGGCTTTGAATATTTGAGGATAACGTCTAATGGAGGTCCTTGCTTGACCAAAAGAGCTTCCTTCACCATTATTTGGTGCTACCTGGTTGGTTGATTTGTTTATATTGTGTCCATGTAGAGCCTTAGCCAAGTCCATAATAGACCCTGTCAATGTGCCACGCATTTCCTTTGACATTCCCTCAAGACTTTTGAAAAGATTGTTACTGACTCCCACGGCTCCTTGTGATAACTTCTTGCATAAAACTCATGTCATTTGCAGGAGCTCTTTGTTCTAGATCATCCATGGTTTCTTTCATTGGAGTTTGATTTTTCTCACGATAAACATGAGCTGATTTTTCCTTGTGTATCAAGATTTGATTACTTCTCACAGTGTGGCAAGGATCAACACTCGATACCAGCGTAATGTTCCCAATGGGATGTCTTATAACCCAAAAGGGAACACCTTAAAATTCTGATTTATGACAACAATCTGGGTGAAGAAAGGACAACAATGCAATTTATCCACAAAATACAAATATGAAATACCCTAGATATGGCGAGCTGCTATAGAGACCAAAAACCCTTAAATCTGATCTTAAATTATTCAAATCTTTTGTCAAAATATTCAAAATGAATTATGCATGCAAGAATACCAAAATACAAAAATTTTGGGACCCAAAACAAGACCTGGAATTTTATTGTGGATCTGCAGATTTGCAGCGTACAAAAGTGGTCGGAAAGAAGTGTTCCCAAGCCCAAATCATTTGAAACAAGCTGAATATGACCTCCAAAATTATGGCAAGGATGTTGGTGATGAGATCCGGAACAGACGTGCCCTAAAATTTGTCAAACTTCATCCACAAGGGGGTCGCTACCTTAGAAACCTTCCCCAACACTTTTGTCTTCAAACCCTAGCTGAAGCTTACCACGAATCTGCAATATTGGGTCTTGATCACCCTGGAAACTTGAAACTACTTGAAACTCAATAGAAACTCTTGATATAGAGGATCTTCACAAGGATGAAGATTCTTTGTTCTCCAACCCTAGCAAGAGAGTTTTTGCCCTATAATGCAAGTGCCCCAAAGGGGTTTTGTCCTTTATTGAGATTGGAAGAGTAATTTGCGCAAGACCAAACTCACAATAGCCAAAAAGATCCCCTCCATGTGTGGTGTCATGTCCCTTTTTCTAGATTAGCGGAATTGAAGACATTAACCCATTCTTCCTCCCTGTGGATTTAAGGAAAGAAGCAAGGGAAGACTTGGATGACATTTTCTAATATATATTTTCATTATTATCATGTAGTCCTATTGGGAAGCCAAACACTCTAATAGAAGAACTCATTTACATAGAATATAAAGTGTTTTGAGCATGTAGGCTCCAAATACAAATTAGATAATTAAAAGGTACTTATTATAAAGTCGTCCATCATTTAAATTGTAACACACCTTATTGTTATAAAAGGAGGTTGTTTGACCATTTGATTGATATGTTGAATCTTATTATTTCTTTTCAGTAAAGGTGGTACCTTTCCTCTCTCTCTTCGAGGACGGAAACCCTTGTTTGAGACCAATTCAAGGATGAAAACCCTTGATAGTGGAACTTGTCTTGGGGACGAAAACGCTCAAGAAAGGATATTTGGAATTATTGAATATCTCAAGGAATTTGGAGTTGATATCTTTCTATCTAGCCCTAGGCAACTTGTATCATGAACATGTTGGATATGCTTTGATGAATGTATGGTATGCTTTCTTGCATGGATGGACTTATACTAATTATTAAATGTGAAGCAATCATTTTCTCGCATGCTTGAGCCACTAGGTCAGATTTGACATGTTTGAGTGGATGTTTGGGCTAGTTGATTGCATTCTTCATATTTTTAAACCCCAAGATCCCAAGTTTCATGAATTTTGGAGCTTCCTAGGTGAAGTTATGAATTTTTAAAGTAACTCTATAGACAAGGGTTTATAGAAAATTCATATCTTCATTTTTGGGGCACTAAAAATCAGTTTTTCTTCATATTTTAATTTCTGTTAATTAATCAGAATTTTTGAGCTTGATTGGACACATTTTCAGTGATTTTAGGGAATCCGAAAGTGAGTGGGAGTTCCCAAAATAGGTCGCTGCCGTAGGAAGGGAAAAGTTGCAGGTTTTAGTGTGCATTTTCAGTCATACCCAGCCCACAGAAGTCTGATTACAGCCATCTAAAATTAATTTCAGTCATCTCTCATTCAGTCCTAGCTATTTTCCGGAAGTCCCCCAAAAAGGGACATTACATGTGGCGACCTCTTGTTATGGTTGGAAGTGGACTAAGCTCCATACAAAAGCCCCAAATAGTTCACCCACTTTGGAAGTGTTACTTTTTCTTTTAATACTTTATTTCCCCCTTTTCTATTCTCCATATGGTTCGCTTTTTCCTCCTTGAGGAATAAATAAAAATAAGATGCTTATTTACTCTATCATCACTAATAAAATAATTAAGGTTTCTATAATAAAACTTGTTATGCACTGAATTAAATTATTAGGATTAGTTTTCCTCCTTTTTCCCACCCCTTAGCTGTTGGGAAATCTGTTATTTTGAGAAGGGGTTATTAATTGGCTGCTAGACGTTTCTATTTTTAGGCTAAGAAAAGCAGCTTCAAACTTTCTTTCAATAAACAACATTTGAGTGAATTTGAATCCGTTTAATTAGGTAACTTGGGAGGAGTTATTTTTTTCGCCACACTTGTTGGAAACACACATTGACTTCACTGCTGAAAAAGAGCAATTACAACTCAATTCACATCTTGGGAAAGTTCCCCAAAAATAACGATCAAATACTAAACAATTGTAGTTATAGTTTTTTTTCATAACATGACAACACAACATTTTTTTTAAAGCACTAATACATGTAGGTAGTCAGTTTGAGGGTAGTTCCTAATTTATGCCTAATTTTATATATGATCGTATCATCTATGGAGCTATAAAATAGAGATTTATGTTAATCGTGGCTTCTTTTATTTTTAAAATGTCTCGAGCAAATGTGTTTGTCTTGAGATAATTTGTGATTATCTCTATTACATTATGGTGATTATGATTTTTCTTGGTTTGGAATATATTTTTGGTTGATACAAATAGAATAGAAATATTTATATATTAATAATATTGTGATTTTAAATTTATATTTATTTGTTAATTGTTCTCAAATTTAGAATTATCATATTATTTAATTATTTATGAATTTTATTATTTTTATAGTGTTATTTATGCATTTATATTTTTATTTGTTTGTTGGTACTTTGTATGTTGTGGTTGTATATGGCATTCCACATACATTACGGTTGAAGTCGCTTAGTGCATCCTTATGGATGTTAGATTAAATGGTCTCGTATGTCATCGATTGGCATGAAATGTGTTTGGTTTGTAAGCATATATGTGTTATTTATAGGTGTTGAAGTTACATGATAGGGTGGTGCTACATGTGTACACAATGAAGATTTTGCATGGTGTATTCGTGCATGCATCAAAATATCTTTGGTATGCACATAGTTAATGAGTGTCAAAGTTGTATAACATTGTGTCCTCACGAGTGTTGGGATCAAATGGCATGGGTTGTTAATAGTGTATTTGTGTACATCAAAGTCGCATGGCATGTACAAGTTGCATGGTGGGCATGTACAAGTGTGAGTGACATCTATTTATGCATGCCAAGTATGAGTGTGATGGCATGTGAGGTCTCTGTTATTTAAGAGTTAAATGGTGTGCACATGCACGACGGTATGTGAGATTTACATGTGTATTAAGGTTGTAACTAGAGTCTTTGTGCACATTATTGTTGTATGCGATTGTTTGACATCGAGTTACATGGCATTTGTATTGGGTTTGGGGTTTTGCATGACGCTCATGTGCATAGAGGTTGAATGGGTTGCATGTTATGGTTGCGAGGCATTGATTGTTGGTAAAAATTGGGATATTGTGCTTACATGCATCATGATTACATGACCATGCACGTGGATAATGGGCATTGAAATCACATCATGTGCTAGTAGTACATGTAGGTGTATAGTAGTACATGTAGGTGTATTTGTGTTTGTGTGAGGTATGTATCATTTACGAGTCAAATGGTGTATACATGTATGGTGGCGATTGCGATTGACGTGTGTATTGAGATTGTAATTAGGGTCTTTATGTGCATGATTACGCTGACAACATAATGTTGCATGACATTCATGTTTTCACTTTGGTTGTACATGTATGGTGGCGATTGTGATTCACGTGCGTATTGAGATTGTAATTAGGGTCTTTATGCGCATAACAGTTGCACAACATAATGTTGCATGGTATTCATGTTTTCACTTTGTGGTTGTGTATGATGCACTCATGTGTGTTGAGATCAAATGGGTCATATGTTGTGGTTGCAAGGCATTTATTGTTAGTACAAATAAGGCTATTGTGCATACGTGTGCTTATTGTGCACATGTGACAATGGGCATCAAAAGTTACAAAAGAAGTTGGTACTACGTGTGTGCATCGAAGTTACATATAGATTGGTATTACATGTGTGCATCAAAGTCACAAATAAATTGGTATTATTTGTGTGCGCATCGAAGTTGCATATAGGTCGGTACTACGTGTATGCATGCATTAAAGCGCTTGCATATTTTACTTTTGCTTGTGTGACCAATGCACATTGAAGTAGAATTGTGTGCTTTTACATGATGTATTAAACTAGACATGTGCACATCATCGAGTTAGAAGGAATGTGTATATATGGGTTGTGAATAGTATGTTTTTCCACATCGCATAAACATGGCATGTACAAGTTGTGTGGTGTGCATGTACATGTATGAGTGACATCTGTCTATACACATTAAGTACAAGTGTGGTGGGATGTGAGTTATGTGTGCTCATATATGTACGAGTGACATTTGTCTATACACATTAAGTATAAGTGTGGTGGGATGTGAGTTATGTGTGCAAGTATATGTACGAGTGACATTTGTTTATAGACATTAAGTACAAGTGTGGTTGTATGTGAGTTGTGTGCAAGTATATGTATGAGTGACATTTTTCTATACACATCAAGTAAGAGTGGGGTGACATGTGATATATGTGTTATTTTCAAGTCGATGGCATGCATGCGTGTAGTGGTGTGCAAGGCTTACCTTTATTGAGGTTGTAATTAGTGACCTTGCATGCATCATGATTGTATGGTACTACAAGATGTCAACTCACACAGAATTGATGTTGTATTGAGGTTGTAATAAGTGTCATGCATATTGCAGTTGTGCGGGTACCATGCGGCATAAATTTGCATGGAATTCATGTTGTCATTGGGATTGTGTATGATGTCTTGATGTGCACCGAGATTGAATTACGTGTCTTATCGTTGTAAGGAATTTATCGTTGGTAGACATCTAAGTTATGCAATGTTTTTGCACATTTGGTTAGAATTCAAGGTATATTGAGGTTGTAATTAGTGTTCTTGTGTGCATCGCAATTGTGTGGTACTTATGTGGTATCAAGTTGCATGAAAATCTTGTTGTCATTGGGGTTGTGTATGATGTCCTCATGTACGCGAGGTTGAATGACTTATGTCTTATGATTACAAAGAAATTATTATTAGTACACATCCAAGTTGTGCATTATTTTTTCAAACATTTGGGTTAAATTGTAATTATGTTATTAAGAGCATGTGTCTCATCAAGTTCACGATGTGCCATGCCTTTTGAGGCATGTATAGTGTTCTTGTGAATGTTAGGTTTGTGCACAATGCACGTATGCTCGTTGATATTACATGGCATGTATGTGATCGAATTGAATAGTGTGCTTATGCATGATGTGCTCGAGTCCATTGAGGTTCTAACTAGTGTTCCTTTATGTGTGTCATGCTTGTATGACCCAATGCAACATCAAGTCATGTGTAGTTATTGTTGTCATTGGGTTTGTGTATGAAGTGCTCATGTGCACTAAGGTTTAATTTCTTACATGTTATGGATGTGAGGCATTGATTAGTACACATCCAGGTTGAGCATTGTTTTCTTGCACACATCGGGGCGCGTGGTAAGTATGGCATTGAGTGGCATGGTGTGCTTGTGCCCTTTAGGCATGCCTGATGTGCTTGTGCATGTTATTTTTGTTCAAAGTGTCATTGCACGTGTCATTTTTGTGTATATTGTGATCACATGTGACAATATTGTGCAAAGTGTGCTTACATGCGTTGGATTATGTGGCATGTGTGATCTTGTGGAATAATGTGATTATTAATGGTGTGCTCATGTGCATTGAGGTTGAATGGCTTGCGTGTTGTTCCATGTCACCAAGTCACAAGTTTCTATGGGTTCTGAAATATTGTATTTGTGCACTTTGTGAGACACGTCATGCACGAGTTGCATAGTGTGCAAGTACGGGTTAGTTTTGTGTAGTGTCATCACATGTTAGTTTTGTGCATATCGTGATCACACGTGTCAATTGTGTTATGGTTCTTGTTGAAGCTCAAAATTGCACCCGCCCGAGTCATAAACAACTCGAAATTTTGAGGCAACATGGGACTGTCTCTCAGTTGTGGGACGTGCGAAGTGAGACAGACCTCCGGAGAAGGCCGGCTTCCTCTACCTATTTCTAATACTAACACTACTCTTAATACTGAAAGCAAATCCTAACCTAAACATGCCAAGGACTAGGGATAGAAGGAGATGCGAAAAAGGGGAAATCCTAAGCTAAGAGGGACGGCGATAGCACCAGGAAAAGGGTCGATCACTACTCTTAATACTGAAAGCAAATCCTAACCTAAACGTGCCAAGGGACCAGGAGAGAAGAAGATGCGAAAATTGGAAATCCTAAGCTAAGAGGGGTGGCGATAGCACCAGGAAAAATGGTCGATCACTCTCCATGAAGGCGAACGAAAGAGGGAAATCGTGGGAGAGAGGGTGGATGAGCGCGCCACACTCAAGAACCATGTAGACCATGCATTCCTGTGCGAACAACACATGAAATGGAGCCAAGTGAAGGAAACACACAACCTACCAGAAATGCGAATAGAGAGGCAAGGAAAAAATAAAACACGAGACCAGGGTAGAGAGATAGCCACAAAACCCGATTTTATTGATCAAAAGATGCATGACGTTTACATTCATGGCAGAAGGTGAAAATACATTGCAGAGACCAAACTCAAGGTCTGAAACCCGTGGGAAGTCGGCCACCATTTTGGCATGGTGTTATTACAACAAAGAGGATCCTTTTTATGAGTAAAGCTCTTACATTTATAGAAAAGGAGAGAAGAAGAGGAGAAAGAGAGGGAAACTTGAACTCAAATTTCCAACCACCAACAACAGTCATTAAATTCTCTGAAAAATTTAGGCATCTCGATTATCCACCGCAACACCCCGCCTTCGTCATGCTTGTTGGCGCCCATACTGCATTAAATGCTGGTAGTTGTGCCGCCTGGAACTACACCTTTGCGTGTTGGAGAAGTCTTCCACCTTTACGCATATCTATCCTAAATTAAATTAATAAATCAAGTTTCCCGTGGGAAGTCGACCACCATTTTGGCATGGTGTTGTTACAACAAAGAGGATCCTTTTTATGAGTAATGCTCTTATATTTATAGAAAAAGGAGAGGAGGAGAAAGAGAGGGAAACTTGAACTCAAATTTCCAACCACAAACAACGGTCATTAAATTCTCTCGAAAAATTCAGGCATCTCTATTTATCCACCGCATGACACCACGCCTTACGCCTTGTTGGCGCCCATACTGCATTAAATGTTGGTAGTTGTGCACGCTTGGAACTACACCTTTTGCGTGTTGGAAAATTCTTCCGCCTTTACGCCTATCTATCCTAAATAAAATTAATAAATCTAGTTTCCATTGCATAGAGGATCGTTGAGACCTTTCCATCGATATAAGGTTTGCAAAAAACGAATCATTAGATCAAAAGATATGGCGATTTTAGTCTCCCCGCGGAAAATTGTCGTTTTTTTATTGGTGGCTTTCTCCTCTCAATTCATCGTGCGGCTTTTAACTTCTGCGGTTCTTCCTTGTGTGTTGCGGCTTTTCCTACCTCTCCACTTCATTCCGTGGCCTCCCGGTGCAAAGACAACTTTATGTCAACATCCGTGGACTTCTTTTAGATTGCTTTTACCCGCGGCTCTGTTTTAGTGTATCGCGGCTTGCTAAAACATCCACGGCCTTGTTCTTTATAGTGTGGCTTGTGTTCTTCTTCTTGTGGCTTCATGGCCGCTCTATTTTGACTCCGTGACCTCTACTAGTTTGGTGCGAATTTGAATCATCACCCGCGGTTCCTCTACTTCAATCTGCGTCTTTCTATTTTGCATTTTGCAAAAACTAATCATTAGATCAAAAGATATGGCGATTTTAGTCTCCCGCGGAAAATTGTCGCTTTTTTTTTTTATTGGTGGCTTTCTCCTCTCAATTCACATGCGGCTTTTAACTTCAGCGGTTCTTCCTTGTGTGTTGCGGCTTTTCCTACCTCTCCACTTCATTCCGTGGCCTCCGAGTGCAAAGACAACTTTATGTCAACATCCGTGGACTTCTTTTAGATTTGCTTTTACCCGCGGCTCTTTGTTTTAGTGTATCGTGGCTTGCTAAAACATCCACGGCCTTGTTCTTTATAGTGTGGCTTGTGTTCTTCTTCTCGTGGCTTCATCAACTGCTCTATTTTGACCCGTGACCTCTACTAGTTTGGTGCGAATTTGAATCATCACCCGCGGTTCCTCTACTTCAATCCGCGTCTTTCTATTTTGCATTATTGCTGCCTTCGGACTTGGGCAACATTTCATCTTTGGCCGCAACATACTCCAACTCTTCGCGGCCTTTGTTCCAAGTGTGTGGCAATCCAAATTCAATTTTTGCAAGGGGTCATCTGCCTACTAGATGAATTGATTAGTTTCCTGAAGCATCCATTGGTCATGGAGTCACCCTGATAATCCTGAATTATGATCTGAACTTAAAGGACCACCCCTGAGACCGCTAGAAGCACAATTGGACTTGACCTCTAGAAATCATCTATTGGGGTTGACGAATACACTTTGAAAGCTACCCCAAAATTTGATTACACCATGAACTCCGCAAAACTATATACAAAAGGGAAAATCATACATGCCTCAGTGGAACATGCAGAGTGTGCACAATGCACTTCTTCTGCTGAAAACAAACCTGCTCCTCTTCTACTCTAACCATATAGGAAGAGAAGCTAAACAAAGCCCACAACAGGTAGGAGAAGTAGCTTCCCTTCTTTACAAAGTGTGGCCATGTGACTAATTTGGCAATGGACATGGCCTTAAATGAGAGTGAAAAACTGATCAGGGACCAATTCTCCACCTAAATCCTCAAAGTATCAACAATAAACAAACAAATTACCTCCTCTAGTTGCTTTGCATTTGATTGGAGGCATTGTTGCTGACCTTTGGTGCATTGAAGTTCTTCCTCATGCTTTGAAATGAGCATGACCGGTGGCGATTTTGTTTTTGGCTCCAAGCTAGCCAAATATCTGATTGGGCATGTGGCCTTGGGAAACCGCGGACTAATCCTCATGATTTGTCCACCTTGTTGAAGCTCATCCCCATGGATGGGGGCATCTGTAGAATTTCCGAAGAAGGTAGTTTCCCTTCTTTACAAAGTGCGGCCATGCGACTAATTTGGCAATGGACACGGCCTTAAATGAGTCGGGGACCAATTCTCCACCCAAATCCTCAAAGTATCAGCAATAAACAAACGAATTACCTCCTCTAATTGCTCTGCATTTGATTGGAGGCATTGTTGCTGACCTTTGGTGCATTGAAGTTCTTCCTCATGCTCTGAAGTGAGCATGACTAGTGGCAATTCTGTTTTTGGCTCTAAGCTAGCCAAATATCTGATTGGGTATGTGGCCTTGGGAAACCGCGGACTGATCCTCATGATTTGTCCACCTTGTTGAAGCTCATCCCCATGGATGGGGACATATTGCTGAATTTCCAGAAGAAGGTAGTTGTTTGCAAGCTGATTTGAATTTTCTTTATCTCTACAAACAACTCTACGTCCTTCAAAACTGCCTCCTCTAAGGTGACTGATTTAGCAATGGTGTCATCATCTTTATCCTCCTCAAGCATGAAGTTTGAGAGATCAAAATTATCCGAAAAAATTGATTCAAGCAAGAATGGAGTGGAAGAAAGATCTGAAATTTGACCATTAAAAGAAAGCAAAAGCTTCCTATAATCTCTTCTTCGTCCAAGGCTTCAAAATCTGATTTTTAAGCTCCATGACATGTGGCTCCTTGTGAATGATTGCAACATTTGAAGATGTTCTTGGTGGATCACTGTAATCATTCAAAAGTGCAACAAGTTCTAAACATGTAGGACAATAGGGGTCACTACATTCAAATGGAGTACCTTGCTTACTTAGAAGCCCTTTGCCGATTCTTGTGGAGACAAAACAACAGCCTTCAAGAACATGGTGCCTTCGGGCACACTACTCTCGAACACTTGGGTGTTGATCATCATCTTCTTGCTCTGATTCTTTAGCAAAATCATCTTCCACCTTTTGTTATTCATTCCCAACCTCTGTTGAAGGTTTAACCAATTGTGGCATTTGATCGGACTCAAAATAGATAGGCGTAAATTCTTCTTTCTTTGGGCTCTTCAATTGGTTTTTGTATTGTTTGTGGTGGAGGGGAAGGTGTAAGATCTTCTCATGGAGGAGATGGAGTTTTGGGAGGAAAAGAGCTAGAGATTTGAAGGTGGGATGGGAGGGAAGAAGATGGAGAAGGGGAATCCTCAATGGGGGCAGGAAGACAAGAACTAGGAACATGGAAAATAGGTTGAGATGGCATAGATTGGGGAGGAGGAATGGGAGAGCTATAAGATGGTGTAGAGCGACCCCATTGACAGGGTTGCTTAGCACTAGATTGGTAAGCCTCCATTTCCTCAACCCAGTTTGCAATCCGCGACATAATTTCAACAAAAAATTGTAGCCTGTTGAAGGATGAACTAATCAGTGCAAATCCTTGTCCATGGGTAGGGATTTCGAAACCAATTGTGTCCGCCTTCACTGTGCATGTAACTCTAGCTTGTGGCATGCTCATCTCCATTTCTCTAATATGTCTCTGGAAATCAACATCTTCGATGGGAATATCACCATCACCTGCATAATCTTGTTCTTGATAAACATTTTGGTTACATGAATAACCATATGGGTCAGTGGAGGGTGGGGTTCATAAAAATGATTTAGAGGAAGGTTTTGAAAAGACAGAGGTGGAATGAACTGGTTTTGCTGCTGCAAATGAGAATCTAGAAAGGTAAAAAAGTCATGATTGCATAACTTCATGAACAAATGAAAATGGAAAGATATGATAAGACAGTGGAAAGAAATGGATGGAATGGAAGAAAACAATGAATGGAATGAAAGGGAAAGGTCTGCAACTTAGAAATAATGGGTTACTTGAATCAGTGGAGTCGCCAGATATGCTTGAAACTGCCTCCAAAGGCTGAGATTTCACCAAGAGCATATCAAACTTGATGAAATGAATATGTAGACCAAGATACACACCTGTCAAATGTATAGCTTTGATTGCTTGTCCCACCAAGCGTGCCAAAATTGTTGGAGCTCAAAATTGCACCCTGCCCCGAGTCATAGACAACTCGGGATTTTGAGGCAACATGGGACTGTCTCTCAGTTGTGGGACCTGCGGAACCGAGACAGACCTCTGAGACCGCCGACTTCCTCTACCTATTTCTAATGCTAACACTACTCCTAATACTAGAAAGAAAATCCTAACCTAAATGTGCCAAGGATCAGGGAGAGAAGGAGATGTAGAAAAATGGAAATCCTAAGCTAAGAGGGGTGGCGATAGCACGGGAAAAGGGGTTGATCGGTCTCTGTGAAGGCGAAAGAAAGAGGGAAAGTGCGGGAGATAGGGTGGACGAGCGTGCCACATTCAAGAACCATGTAGACCATGCATTCCTTGTGCAAACAACACATACAAATGGAGTTTGTAAATGAAGGAAACACAACCTACCAAGAATTCGAACAGAGAGGCAAGGAAAAATAAAACACGAGAATAGGGCAAAGAGATAGCCACAAAATCTGATTTTATTGATCAAAAGATGCACAATCATTTACATTCATGGTAGAAGGTGAAAATACATTGTAGAGACCAAACTAAAGGTCTGAAACCCGTGGGAAGTCGGCCACCATTTTGGCATGGTGCCGTTACAACAAAGAGGATCCTTTTTATGAGTAATTCTCTTATATTTATAGAAAAAGGAGAGAAGAAGAGGAGAAAGAGAGGGAAACTTGAACTCAAATTTCCAACCACCAATAATAGTCATTAAATTCTTTGACAAATTTGGGCACCTGTGATTATCCACTGCAACACGCCTTCTGCCTTGTTGGCGCCCATACTTGCATTAAATCTTTGTGAGTTGTGTTGCCTGGAATTGCACCTTTTGCGTGTTGGAGAAGTCTTCCACATTTATGCCTATCTATCCTCAATAAAATTAATAAATCTAGTTTCCATTGCATAGAGGATGCTGAGACCTTTCCATCGATATAAGGTTTGCAAAAACGGATCATCGATCAAAAGATATGGCGATTTTAGTCTCCCGCGAAAAATTGTCGTTTTCCTTTGATTTGTGGCTTTTCGCTCTTAGTCTTGCGTGGCTTTTAACTTCCACGGTTCTTCCTTGTGTGTTACAGCTTTTCCTACCTCTTTGCTTCATTCGCGGCCTTCAAAGTGCGGCGTGGCTTTATGTCAACATCCGCGGACTTCTTTTAGATTTGCTTTTACCAACGACTCTGTTTTAGTGTATCGTGACTTGCTAAAACATCCGCGGCCTTGTTCTTTATTGTGAGGGTTGTGTTATTCTTCCCGTGGCTTCATCAATCGCTCTTTTTGACCCGAAGCCTCTACTAGTTTGGTGCGACTTTGAATCATCACCCACGGTTCCTCTTCTTCAATCCACGTCTTTCTATTTTGCATTCATTTGCTGTTCGAGACTTAGGCGGAATTTCTTCTTTGGCTGCGACATACTCCAACTCTTCGTGGCCTTTGTTTCAAGTCCGCGACAATCCAAGTTCTATTTTTGCGAGGGTGAAAAAATATACAACGATTACAAAGCATTGAATGTTTGTACACATCTAGGTTGTGCATTGTTTTTGACACACATCGGAGTTGCATGAAAAATGTGTCATTGAGTGACATGTGTGTCATTTAGTTTTATGATGTGCTTTTGCATTTTAAGGCATGTACAATGTGCTCGTGAATGTTTATTTTGTGCAAAATGTTGTCGCACATGTTTCTTTTGTGCATAATGTGATTGCACATGTCAATTTTGTGCAAAGTGTGCTTATATGGTGAATAGTGCTTGTATGATGTGCTCATTTGTATTGAGGTTGAATGGCTTATGTGTTGTGGTTGCACATCATCGAGTCACAAGGCATACATGTCTATGGGTTACAAATAGTGTATTTGTGTACTTTGTAGTCACATGTCATGTACGAGTTGCATAGAGTGCAAGTACAAGTACAATTTGTATAGGCATATCAAGTACGAGTGTGGTGACATGTGAAGCATGTGTCATTTATGATTCAAATGGTGTGATTGCGCTTTCGAGGCCTACATATTGTTCTTGCGCGTCTTAAGTTTTTGCATAATGTGTTTACGTGTGTTTGGATTGCTTAGTGTTTGTGATTGAGCTCAATAATGTGCTTGTGCATGATTTGTTTGGGTGCATTGATGGCGAGATGACTTGTGTGTTATGTTGTATGCTTTATTGAGTCATAAGGAATGCGTGATTATGGGTTGCGAAATAGTGTATTTGTGCACATCCTAATAATGTGAGCACATCCTAGTAATGTGGCATGCATGATAGTCATGTTGTGATGTGGAAGTATGAGTGGAATTAGTATATGCATGTCAAGTGCGAGTGTGGTGGCTTATGCAATTTGCATGGTGTGATGTGAAAGCATGAGTGTAATTTGTATATGCATGTCAAGTACGAGTGTGGTGGCTTGTGAGGCATGTAAAACATGTCTCATTTATCAATTCAAATGGCATGGTTGCGCTTTTTGAGGCCCACATATTGTGCTTGTGCATGTTAAGTTTGTGTACAATGTGTTTACATGTGTTGGGATTGCTTGGTGTTTGTGATCGAGCTCAATTATGTGCTTGTACATGATTTGCTTGTGTGCATTGAGGGTAAATGACTTGTGTTATGGTTGTATGTTATCGAGTCATAAGGAATGTGTGTCTATGGATTGCAAATAGTTTATTTGTGCACATGACCTAATAATGTGACATGTATGATATTCATGGTGTGATGTGCAAGTACGAGTGTAATTTGTATATGCATGTCAAGTATGATTGTGGCGGCTTGTGAGGCATGTGTCATTTATTAGTCGGTTCAAGTTCAATAATATGCTTTGTGCATGATCTTGCTTGTATGCATTGAGGTCAAATGGCTTGTGTGTTGTGGTTGCATGCGATTGAGTCATAAGGAATGCATGTGCACGGGTTGGGAATTGCCTACATATTTGTGTGCATCCTAGTCACATGACATATATGATTTGCATGAGTACAAGTGCAATTTGTATATACATCAAGTATAAGTGTGGTGATTTCTGTCATTTATGATTCAAATGGTGTTCTTGCGTTTTTTGAGGCCTGTAGATATTTTATTTGCACGTGTCAAGTTTGTGCAAGGTGTGCTTGCGTGTGTTGGGATTGCTTGGTGTTTGTGATAAGGTTCAGTAATGTGCTTGTGCATGATCTTCTCGTGTGCATTAAATGACTTGTGTGCCATCGAGACATAAGAAATGTGTCTATGTGTTGCGAATAGTGTAATTGTGTACATCCTAGTAATGTGTCATGTATGATTTTCATGGTGTCATGTGAAACTACGAGTGTAATTTGTATATGCATTTCAAGTATGAGTGCGGCGGCTTGTATGATTTGCATGGTATGGTGTGCAAGTATGAGTGTAATTCATATATGCATGTCAGATATGAGTGTGGTAGGTTGTGAGGCATGTGAGTTATTTATTAATCGGATGGCATGTGATGCAGGAGCATTCAGGTTTACATACAGTCCTAAATCACCCAAAAACATGTAGAGTTATTAAAATAAATGTTAGCAACGTTTTAGTTGGTTGAAAACACAAGTCTAAATAATAACACATTATGTGACATCTTGTGATGTTATGGAAATCTTGCAATTCCACATTGCCTACTGAGATTGCACACATTTTATGTGAGATATGCAACTATGAGTGTAATTTTCATATACATGGTGTGATGTGCAAGTAGGAGTGTATTTTGTATATGCATGTCAAGTATGAGTGTAGCGACTTGTGAGGCATGTGTCATTTATGAGTTGGATGACATGTGATGCAAGAGCATCCATGTTCATAAGCAACCCTTATGACCCAAAATCATCCAAAAATAAGTAGAGTTAGTAAAATAAGTGATCACAACTCTCTGTTGGTCTAACACAAGTCTACACAATAACACACTCTGCGACATCCCGTGATGATAGGAAAATATCGTGATTTCCTGTGATTTCACATTTTGTGTGAGATCTCGTATGTGACTGCTGAGTCCTATAAGGTCACCACACATGCAAGTGTTTTTCATTCCCATACGGTCACTCAACACTCCAAGTGTTTACGAAATTCTGTGAAGCCCCTTGATGGAGGATATTGCAAAACCCAACATGTTCTTCTTCAGGTTGAGATATTTGCATGGAACTTGAAAATCTGGGAAATTCGACATACTCTTGAGCAAGGATCCCGTGCACTGATGAGGGAGGTTCACTATGACTTGTGGTCGTTGGTCTAGGTGAAATGATTGTGACTTCTACAAAGTGCCTTGCCCCACCTGAAGGCGCATTAATTTTCATTGGCCAAGTGCCCAAATGAAGTAATTTGTTTGTTAAAGGCTTGTTGTTAACGCCCTTGACAACTTTGATTGTTGACATTGACAATCGTAGTTTACACCTAGAGGCCAAAACATTATGTGATTATGCTCCTCAAGTATGCGTGCAAATTTAAGGAACAAATCCTGATGAATTAAATAATTGAGTCTAGTTAGTTGAGAGAGTACTCAACCTAAACAATTGGTTAGCCAAGTTGGCTAATTTGCAACAGGGAAATAGCGTAGTTTTCTTGAACTACTTGAATATCTTGCAAGCTGATACTTGCTAAGAGAATATGTAGGAGTTGAGTTGTGTCCCAACTGGGACTAGATTTTAATAACTCGTGACACATAGTAGGGATAAAGTGTAACTTCTATCTTTCTATAATATCGTTTACTGAAACTATTAAAGGTTAAATTTGTTTTGTTCCATTTTCCATGTAGAGTAGTCAATGTGTTGTGTTCCATGACCATGATTACGTCATTCGGTATTTGAGCCGGGTTGTATCTTGCAAATGAGTTCAAGCTCTTGTTTTGTATGTTTGCGAGTGTGACACCTTCCACTAGGGAGTATTGGGTAGAAAGTGTCATTATTGTTGCTGTCAAGAGGAATATAAATGAGACACAAAGCTACACTTGCTAGTGGAGCGGGAGAGCACTAAGAGTGGTACACTTAATAGTGATTTTAGGAGGAATCCAAGCGCGGTTGGAGGCTTATGGAGATTGTACATTAATGAGGAGTTACGGTAGATGTTAGTGAACACTTGAGCTTCATGTGGCTATCGGTGGAAGAACCATAAGATAGATTCATTGGTGTTTGTCCCCTAAGGAGCTCATTGAACAACTAATTGAGTTGGAGAAATATATTTGAGTATGACCACATGGAAGATTCCACAAAAGTAAGGTTCATTGGTACAAGGTACAAGGTGATGCATGAGCATCCCAACTTAAGAGTTGTGCAAGGATAACATGGTGGAAGGATGTTGAGAGTTATTAAAGGGATGCACAAAGGTCATCGTTTAAGAATGAGCTTAATGAGAAAGATGATATTCTGGCTAAGGCATGAGTATGCCTATGAAATGGTGAAGGAAAGTGTGTGTGCAAGGGGAGAGAGCCTAGAAGAGGAAACAATATGTGTAAGGCACAAGGAGTAGGGGCATGAAGGAGAAGGTTTGTGCAAAGATGCAAGGTGGCGAAGACTTTCCAAGAAGATAAGGCAAGTGTGTGAAGACAACTTGGAGGATGGAAGAATTCGAGGAGGAGACCAATGTGATGACATGCAAGAGACGAAACACATAAAGTTGCATAAAGACAAGGCACACAAGGATTTTAGGGGTGTGTAAGAGAGAAGGAGAGGTGTATGGTGAAAGGATTTGAGTTGATTGTTGGGAATCTAGACACCTTAGAACTGACCAAGATGTAGAGGATAAGATTTCTAGGAATACGTGGCACGTGGAGATCGGATGTATGAATCCCTATTGTGACATGGAGTGGTGTGCATGGAAAGGAAAAATATTTGATCAAATCTTCGACAAACAAATTGACAAAAGGATGAGGATTTGATGTGGGGAGATCTCGAGGAGACGAGATATAGGAAATCAACAAGGGAAACTAGGGATGATTCATTCATCGGGGAGAAACCTTAATTGGAGAAACCTTAAAGGGGAAAAGAAGAGCAATTGCAATGTCCTGTTTTTGAATTAACTCATTTGAAGATTTCTTGTCCATTCCAGTTCCGTGGACAAGAAGTAGGTGAACAAGGGAGGTCTTTGGTTGATATTTTAGTCTTTCTTTTATTAACATTTACATTTTTCTTTAGTATTTTGCCTTTTTGGCAGGTCGGCTAGGTTGGAGGAACTCAAAGGCAAATTAAAAGATAAAGCAAGCTTATTATTGAGGTCAGTCATGGGGAATTCCCTCCATGGGGTTTTGGCGCCACCTTATGGATATAAAAGGTGTCGCTTAGGCTCATTTTAGGCATACATCCTTATTATAATTGTATTCTGCTTGGTTTTGGGGCCGATTGCTCTATTCCATTCCACTAGAGGGTGAAAATCCTTTGGTGTGGCAAGAAGGAAGATGAATCGTTTCCTTGCTCAAGGGTGGAGAACAAAAACTCTCCAATTGGTGGTTCCAAGGGATTTTAAGAAGATTATCTTGCTTTGGTTGGTGAAGAAGTAAGAGATATCACAATTTTTTACATCAAACTGGTTCCTAGGGTGGCAATTTGGATGGAGAAGGTTTTGAGTGCCTTTTAGGACACCAATTGACATTGTGTTGCTATTTAGACTACTATCACACTTTTTACATCAAATTGGCACCCTCTCCTAGGTTGGTTTGCTTGGGTGGAGAAGGGTTAGGGTGCCTTTTAGGGCACCAATTGACATTTTATGTTGATATTTTGTGAATAATAGAAGAATCTAGAGGGGTAAATATCTCTATATTAATCGGGTGGGCATGGCCCAATATCTAATCTATATATGTGTGGTGAGGCTAGTTGCTCCATTCCTGCATTCTCCATCCCTCCATCCCCCAGGTGTCCCCCGATCTGCCTCTATATTTATATGGGAGATCAGATTCCCCTCGATTTCTTGATCCCCTTGGCCCATTCCCTCACTTGAACTCTCTATATGGCGAGGCCCCCTATATAGATTAGAAATAACTTATGGTGCCTCGACAAATATAGAGAGATGGCCCCCTCCCGATGGCGGCTCTATAGGCATAGGTGAATCTAGGGAGCCATGTAGAACTAAATTCCCCATCTATCTATAGTTCTAGTTATTTCGGGCCCTCTATAGATATCCGGGGAGGGCTGCGATGGTGGCTCTATGTCTTCCATAAAGATAGGCGGTTATATAGTGGGGCGGTAGAATAGAACGGGAGTTCTATATCCATAGGCGGCGTACTCTATCTCTATATAGGCTGGGGAGGGATCGCTATCTATATATGGATATGGGGCATTCCCCGATTTGCATACCCTATCCGATTGCCTTTATAGAGATTTGGGCTCGAATCGGATGATTCATATTGCCAACCGCCCATATCAATCATATAGGGGTTGACCCCCATATCTAGATAGGAAGCTTGGATGCCAAATAGAATATAGAGGATTACAAAATCACCCCCATATCTAGATAGGAAGCTTGGATGCCAAATAGAATATAGAGGATTACAAAATCACCCCCATATCTAGATAGGCATCTTAGATGCCGATAGAATATAGGAGTCCGGGAACCAATGATTGTGAATCGAACCATTCACAGACTACTTTACAATTCATAGAGCCGCCATCATCTATCCATATCTGGGTAGGAATAGTTTCTATCTACCAACCACAATTGAGTTGTTCGAGAAGATAGATAAATCGATGTCTAATCTAATGACACTCGACTCGATAAGATTAGATTGAGCTCCTATATTAGAAATTGTAGATCCCTATCTAATCTAACGACACTCGACTCGATAAGATTAGATTGAGCTCCCATACTAGAAATTGTAGATCCCTATCTAATCTAATGACACTCGACTCGATAAGATCAAATAGAGCTCCTATACTAGAAATTGGAGATCCCTATCTAATCTAACGCTACTCGACTCGATAAGATCAGATTGAGCTCCTATACTAGAAATTGTAGATCCCTATCTAATCTAACGACACTCGACTCGATAAGATTAGATTGAGCTCCCATACTAGAAATTGTAGATCCCTATCTAATCTAACGACACTCGACTTGATAAGATTAGATAGAGCTCCTATACTAACAATTGTAGATTCCTATCTATAGATATGCGGGGCGAGGCCCCTATCTCGTATAAGACCCCGACCCTTAATTTCTCACCATATAGAGGGGTGCCCCACCCCTCCCCCTTTCTATGAAGAGGGGATAGGCCCCCCCATAGAACTATAGGGCTCCCCAATGGCCGGATTAGATTATTTGGAAAACCGGAATGGGCGGATCGGATGTTACTATTATCTATATATGGGCCGATGCTGCAGGAAATGCGGATGTTACGGGCTCTTGTCAGCATTTATCGGATGCTATGGGGAATGGGTCAATCTAGAGGGGGGCCCCTATATATAGAGGGGGCCGCAGATTCCCAACTGCAATTTGTCATTGAATCCATTCTTTCTCCTGGATCGGAATCGGATGACCGATGCCCCTCTTTCCATATTAAGCTAGATATCTATATTCTAGGAAAATATTTTGTTTTGGATCCTTTTTATCGCATATTGTATGCATGAAAGAAGTCACTCGCCCCTATATATCTTATCTACCCTACATATATATCTCCATATCTATATATCTATCTTTATATCTATATGGTGCTCCATATATAGATAGGGGCCCTCTCACGGGGATATATAGTGCCTCCCCATCGGGCCCCAACCCCCTATATAGATAGATGGCCTGGCTATATATAGCGGGGCGGGCCTATATATGTATGGTATGGGGGCGTGGATATAGGGGGGCCTAGACTAGACTCTAGATGCCCCCATATATCTATAGGGCCCCGAGGGCCGAGATATAGATATACGGGGTGGCGGCTAGGCGAGTTGGCGGGCCCAGACCCATATCTATAGGGCGCCGCTGGCCGGGGCGCCATATCATATCTATCTATAGGGTGCCCCATATATAGATAGGGGGCCCTCCCCCTCCTCGATCTATCGATACCCTCGGCCTCAGTTATATATATAGGCAGATATAGAGATATGGGGCCCCCTCTCTATATGGCTTGAACTATAAGTGCTGGGGCCCCCTATATAGATATGGGGGAACGACTCTTTCCGCCCCATATATGAAATATGGCCTACCCCCTCAAAATTATAGGGCATAGCTAAGTAATGTCCCACCATTCTTTCGGATGAACCGGTTAGATGGACGTGAACAGAACTCTAGATAGGGGCGCCATATCTATATATAGGGAACAGTGATGAACCGCACGCATCGGACAAACCCCCATAGATCCCCCTCTATATACATGGGGATGCACGCCCCCCCGTTCCCCGGCACTCTCTATATATGGGGCCCTTTCTCCCTATATCTCGGGTCGGGTGAACATGAGTCTTCTTGATCTCGCATAATATATATATATATATATAGGGCAAGATTCTTTAGATAGAGAGAGTCGCCCCCACTTTATTAGTAGAGGGAGGAGATCGGGAGAGCAGCCCCTCTATATAGATATGGGTTCTCTCGACCATCCCTCCCCCAACTATCTATATCTACTCGATAGATAGGTTGACAATATATATACATGGGGATGCACGCCCCCCCGTTCCCCGGCACTCTCTATATATGGGGCCCTTTCTCCCTATATCTAGGCCGGGTGAACACGACTCTTCTTGATCTCGCATAATATATATATATATATATATATATAGGGCAAGATTCTTTAGATAGAGAGAGTCGCCCCCACTTTATTAGTAGAGGGAGGAGATCGGGAGAGCAGCCCCTCTATATAGATATGGGTTCCCAAAAAATCTAGATATAGCCGCCCCTCCCCCCCCTATCTATATCTACTCGATAGATAGGTTGGCACTCACTATATAGATAGGTTAACACTCACTTTGGTTATATACGTGATACGAAGGTACCTACACCAATATATTAAAGGCAAAGGCCTTCAATTCCTCTATACCGGGGGGCGGCTATCTATATATCTAGTTGGCACTCGACTCCCCCATATAGAGAGAGTGGGGGCGGTTGGGGCCCTATATAGATATCTCAATCGAGCGGACCCATCTATATATAGAAGGGGAATTAGAGAGAGCAGCCCCTCTATATAGATATGGGTTCTCTCGACCATCCCTCCCCCAACTATCTATATCTACTCGATAGATAGGTTGACACTCACTATATAGATAGGTTAACACTCACTTGGTTATATACGTGATACAAAGGTACCTACACCATTAAAGGCCTTCAATTCCTTTAGACCAGGGGGCGACTATCTATATATATATAGAGTCTGCACTCGACTCTCCCATATAGAGAGAGTGGGGGCGGTTGGGGCGCCTATATAGATATCTCAATCGAGCGGACCCATCTATATATAGAAGGGGAATTAGAGAAGTCATAGACGCAACCTCACCAACACACCCCTCTATATAGATATGGCGGATCAGACTCTACCAGATAGATTGGTGAGATTAGATGGGCATGCATTGGTGGACACACTCTACCGCGACACACTCTACCGCGACACACTCTACCGGCACACTCTACCGGTTCTCCCCGGGTGTCAAGATATATCTATTCTTTATATGGCCCCTATCTATATATATGCTCGTCCTCCCGGGCTATGGAGAGATAAACGCAACCTTACCGACACACCCATACATATAGATATGGTGGATCGGACTCTACCAAATAGATTGGTGAGATTATATGGGCATGCATTGGTGGACACACTATACCGCGACACACTCTACTGCAACACACTCTATCGGCACCCTTTATCGGTTCTCCCCGGGTGTCAAGATATATCTATTCTTTATATGGCCCCTATCTATATATATGCTCGTCCTCCCGGGCTATGGAGAGATATGGGCTTCATTGCCCGGGGGGACGTAACATGATGGGACTGATGAGCATCACATGATGGGACGTCACAGTTATATATATATAGGCCCAACTAGTGATGGGACCACTCTAATGACATAACATACTAGTGATGGGACGTAACATGATGGGACCACTCATCTGACAGACTAGTGATGGGACCACTCATCTGACAGACTAGTGATGGGACCACTCCCACTCTAATGATTCTATTCTGCCATATCTATAGAGAGGGGGGGACAGTTCTCTATATAGGCCACTCATCTGTACCACTGCCATATCTATAGAGAGGGGGGGGACAGTTCTCTATATAGGCCACTCATCTGTACCACTGCCATATCTATATAGGGGGCTACTACCACTAAGACCACTACCACTTTGCCATATGTATAGATAGGGGACCACTCCCAGCTATATATAGTAGACCACTGCCATATCTATATAGAGGGTGAACTCTCTATATAAGAAGATATAATATATGGTCACCGCACGATGGGACTACTACCACCACTTCCATATCTATAGATAGGGGCCCACGACCACCTTATCAATAGATATGGGCACCCGGATTGTTCACCCCCTATTGGTGTCCCCAGATTTCACCTTGAAATCTGAGACTACCCCATGTTAAAAATTTCGTACTTTTAAAATAACGGGTCGTTTTGTGTTTTCATTGCCAGAAAATGCCTGTATTGCGTCAAGATATTCCCAGAGAATCATATGAGCCAATTTCGACAAATACCTAGATGCCGAAACTTGTTTTATCCTTTCGCCAAGTTTTGTCTGCGGGAAATTTTTATTTAATTATTTAAAGCCCCGTTTCAAGTAAATTGTGCTCCGGTTTGACCCTGTTGAAGTTTTGCATACCAATACTCACACATACCAGTAGGGTTTCCACCAGGATGGATCTTGTGCTTTGTCTGTAACTTCTGGCAACATTTTTCGTTTTTTTATATTTCTTTGTGAAATTCCCCTAGGTCAACTCCTTCGCTAGATGATCTGTTTTCTTGCATGGAGTATCTGGAGATCATCTACGGCTGCCATGCTAGAAGGAATTAGCTTCAGGATGTCAGGTTCTCTTTAAAAAGACGAAGTCATGCACCAAAAAGCCTCTTCTGGGCAAGTCGCATTTTTGGGAATGGTTGGATTTAAAGCTGCAGTGGGATTTTTGGTAGCGGCAGACATGTGAGAATTTTGTATCTACCTTGCAGGGTACTTTTTCCATGAAGGCAAAGTCACTTAAGTTACGATGGGAAAATTAGAGACAGCAGGTAGGTGGGAATTTCTTATCTGCCTGCAGGTGAAAATTCCCATTATAAAATAAAGAAAAATCATTTAAGGCATTGATGGGAATTTCTTACCTTGCCTTGTAGGGTAAAAATCCCATTATGGAAGGCAAACAACTTAAGTGGATGATGGGATTTTTGGAGCTGCGGTGCAGGGTGAATAATCCCATTAAAAATTGACTTTTAAATATAGAAATCAGCCTTTGCCAAAAAGTGCGACCCCTTTGGAGCATTAAATAATTTATTTAATGGCATTTATTAATAGTCTCCCTTCCTAATTTTGGCGCCCAGGGATGAGGAAAAGTCAATGCATAAAGAGAAGTCAAAGAAGACTGGAAGAGGAAGGCTAAAAATAAATTAAATTAATTTATTTAATGCAGCCCTAAAGCATGCTAAAAAGTGCGACCCATTTGGAGGATAAATAATGCTTTTGAAGTATTTATTAATGGTTTTTATTCCTAATTTTGGCGCATGGAGAAATAGAAGGTCAAAGCATGATGTGAAGTCAAAGAGAACTGAAGGAAGGAGGCTAAAAATAAATTAAATTAATTTATTTAATGGCAGCCATGAGCATGCAAGTTTAGGCGCCCAAGTTAAAGAGAAAAACATGCTTATTAATTAATTAATTGCCAGGAATAGGAGGCAATTATTAATTATAGAATGATGAAGGTTATATAAGCATGGGCTGCCATAATGATGAATTAATTAATTCTTCTAGCAAAGGAGTGCGGCTAGACAATTTTGGCTCCCAAAGGAGGTTTTGGCTCAAAAAATTGTTTTTCACTGCCGGAAAGCTTAAAAGTTTGGTGCCCAGGGTTGGAGGAGCTTGATTTAAGTTTGTTTAATTATCTACATTTTGTTACAGGTGCCCAGGTGAAGTTACAAATATTTATGCTTGCTTTGCATGCAAGTAAAGCCTCAAATTTTAGGGCGTAGGCTTTATATGTAGATTTTATGATAAAAATCAAGTGTTCATGTTCGGTTCTGTCTCGAATTAATTGCGGTACTCATTACAGGTGCTTATATAATTGAAAGGGAGCTTAAATCAATGTCAGATACGTTGAATATATCCTCCGAATCTGAAGAAATTCCCAGATCTGCACCAGTTGTAAAGAATTCCGGCGAATAAAAAGAAAAAGAATTGCTCAGACAAAGATTGCTCCAACTATGGCAAAGCGGGATGAACGAGAAAGCTCAGTGGAATCATGCATTACTTCCAGATTTGTTGACATCGGAGACACAGATCTAGGCCTAGAACCTCTTTCCGAATTGATTGACAGATCCAGAGCTGGAAAGACTTCTCTCATGCGGGCAGTCAAAAGCAGTGGAATCATTCGAGCTTCAGCATTCCCATTCACAACTCAGTTGCCAGAATTCGTCATGGAGTGTGCAAGGTCGTACCATCCACTATCCAGATCAATCCGGGATGCTGCGGGGAAGACAATAATTTATTTGGACCTTGATTTATCAATTATTGTTTGAAGATTCCAACACAATAGGTGGTGACTACAATCAGCATGTTGGACGCTGGCAGCAGATGGGAGAAGCACAAAGTAGACTGTGTGGGCATCATGAACAACAGGTATATGAAGAAGCCAGATCTCCATCAAAGTTCCCGAGGACTCTTCCACGATTCAACTCGATGCGAAGGTGGATGACATTACCAAATTGCTATGCAAGGTAAATGACGAAGCTAACCTCACAACTTCCGCTAATGGATGTATGCCTTCATCAGGACCATTGAGATCAACAAAGCAGATTCTATAATCAATTGGTCGGAGATCATCAGCGACAACATCGGTGAGCAACTCCGGAGTGTGAGGCGAACTTACGGCTTCGAGATGACTTCATATTTGGTATATGCAGCAACTATCTTCTCCAAGTTGGATAGACAGGCATACTCGAAGGATCTTATTTTTGAGTGCTATCTGCGCACTTATAGAAGGTGGTCAACGATGGATTCTTATACGGGTTCATTTGCAGTGAAGGGTGATCTCAAGACCAATAAGGTAAGCAAGGAAGCTTGGGAAGCTATATCCCAGTTATCGCGTATCTTCATCCGGTTTCAGACTTTACATACCTCGTGGTCACCGGCTTTTCGGGAGAACCACTCAAGTTGCCCAGATATCCAAACAGCAGATTGGTCATTATGGAGTCGAGCAAGCAGCTCGTGGAGATGCATGACCTACAAGCAAAATGACACAAATCTACGTGCTTCTTTTCAATTACACGGTGGGCTATTACACTCGCAGAGCATTCACAGAGCGAGAGGAATGAAGCGGAGATGTTCGTTAAGTATGAGCGTGAGTTCTTCCTAGTAACGACAGTGAACTTTGATCCATATGGGGTAGCAAGAAAGACAATATCCCGAGGAATACGCGCATGTGCCTTCATTAAAAGATTTTCGGATGAAGTGCGTGAAGCGAGTATGAAGTTAGGAAGAAAGACTTCAGCAGGTTATCGACGATGGGCATGTTTTACTTGACACATACCATCGATTGGGAGGAGATAGAGCTGCACTTGGGAGAACATTGGTGGCGGGCACACGATCGAGGAGAGGTCTGCCGCTGTTCCGGTCAACACTTCGAAGTGGTTGTTGACAAAGGGGTATTGCCTTGATGAAGCTTTGATGAATCAGATCATGGGCAACCTCAGCACAGGAGATTCCATCAAAAGGAAACACGAGGGAGAAAGCAGCAGAAGACCTGAAAAGCTTAAAGTGCACAAGAAGTCTCATTTGAGGGAAAATGTCAGTTCTACGGCTATGGTGCTAGTTTCGACTTCTCCAGCGTCAAGTACTTCACCAACTTTTGCACCTTAGCAGGATACTGCTGTTCCTCCATTGAATCCGGCTTCCATCAAAAGGAAACACGAGGGAGAAAGCAGCAGAAGACCTGAAAAGCTTAAAGTGCACAAGAAGTCTCATTCGAGGTAAAAGGTCACTTCTATGGCTATGGTGCTAGTTCCGACTTCTCCAGCGTCAAGTACTTCACCAACTTTTGCACCTTAGCAGGATATTGCCGTTCCTTCGTTGAATCCGGCAACATTTGTGTTCTCTCCTCAGCCACTCCAATCTTCGCCTCTTCCTGAAACGCTAAAATTGCAAATGGCAGAATTTGAAAGAGCATCGTCTTTGGACAATTCGAAGAGGGCAAAGTCCACAACACTGTAGTAGTTTCGGATGGAGAGGAATCAGAGCATGAGATGGCGGTGCATTCAATGACTTGTCATTCTCTCGAGAAGTAATTTCTCAAAGTGGTTGGCCTCACAGTTAGTCCACGGAAGCTAGAGAGGAGATCAACTTGGAAGAACATGACTGTAGCTGCTCCTGAGTTTGGGTGGAAAAGACAGAAAGCCTAAAGTTGCTAAGGTGACTTCAAGGTTGATTATTGAGGAGTTGGGGTAGAAGTTTCTTTGAGGTATCGGCCAGCAGAAGGAAAGAAGAAGGGCGAGCTCACGGCAAAGCAGATATATAACAGTGACCAAAGTGCCCATAGGTCAAACCACTCTTTGAGGGATTGAAGCAAGACACACAGACATTGATAAATGATTTATTCCTTAGGCTTGACAAAGAAAAGACAGAAAAAGTTGAACTCCAAAAGCAAGTGTCTTAGTTATGCGAGATTATTGCCAAAGTTGCCAAATCTTCCACTCGACCCAATTTCAAAGACATGAGCGGTGAGTGATCATCTCGATGCGGGAAGTGGAAGGTGCAGTAACTGAGTTAAAACTATCGATGAATGAAAGAATCTTATCATTCACCAAGCTTCGTGACAACTTAGGGAGGTGCCGACCCGTTCGAAGGTTATGAAGGATGCATTGGTTCATTGAAACAACTAGTGACAAGCTCGATGGACATGAAGACGGTGAGCGAAAGTAACCGAGTACTTTGGTCGAGATAAATAAGTGCCGAGAGAGGTTTTGATTATTGAACGAATTGTGCCCGATGGATCAGTTGAAAAGGGGGAGCAACTTGAGTTTGTAGTTTCTTTCCACTTAGAGATCTTCAGAATCATCTTTGAAAAGAATGCGGGCGCTCGAAAGTATGGCATCATCACTATCAGACAATGTCACTGCTTTCACCAATGAGGAAGTGGTCGAGAATGTTTTTCATACAAAAAGACCATTCCTAACAAAGCCCTTGATTCCCTGGAAGGATCTTTTATGATGGTGCAAGAGAGGATTGATGGAGTTGTTAGGCCTTTCACGATGGATTCAACCAAGAAGTCGTAACGATCGGCAAAAACATTAAGAAGTTCGGGCCTAGCTTGAAGGATGTGGAAGCATGCATCGAGGTTTTGAACGAAGGCTTGCTGCAATTCAGGACAGAAAAAGAAGTTGTGGCTAAAACAGATGGGAAGTTGTTGAATTACATGTTCGACAAGTATATTGATGTGACGAACAAAAAGAAAGTATAGAAAGTTACAAATTGTGAGATATTTCTTCTTCTATTTTTATGTTTCGGATGTGATTGTAAACTTAAAAGTTATTGGTTTGAAAACCATTACTTTAAGTTATTTGGAATGACTCTTTGAATTAAGTGACAGATGTGCACAATTTTAGTTTGAACTCCTGATGCATGTCACTAAGAGAGGAATTAGAGGAAGATGATTGCCAGACGTTATCTTTACTTTTTGTTTATGTTCTAGTTCAATTAAGTTTCCCATTTGTAATTTTCCTTCTACATTCTATACGTAGAGGAAGAACCTTCGGGTTAATGATCAGAATTTGTAAGCAACATTCTTGTGTTCAGACTTTGTGCTAAAACCCTAATAGCTATTTGAAGCAGAGGAATAGAAAGGAGCATATTTCCGGAGAACTTTGTGTCAATGGTGCACTTTGTTTCTAACTTTCTGTCTTAGATCTATTCATAAACTTTGTGTTATTCTAGATCTAGATCTGAAAGTTTCCTTTGCTTATAATTTTGTATGTTAATATCTATCTATTTTACCTATGTGCATGCGATCAACTCTGTAATCTATTGATTGGGTTGCACATCTTCCCCCTTTCCTTCCTATTTTTATTATTTTCCCCTTCTTCAGATATTTCCTTTCTTTAACAATCGCTATTTGCTACAAAACTATACGATTATGGCTCATGAGCTGCATGGTTAAAGTAATACCCACAAATAGATACTAGCATATTTAACTGACAAATCTTACATGGGAGTCTCATCGGTAAATGGGAGAGATTTATCTCATGACTACCTAGGTTTTCAGCTATGTAGAAAATCTAGCCAACACCTATATAGATTTGGGATCCTCGAGATAGAGAGATATTCCCCCTCTATATGACCATGATATCTAGAAACACTATATCTATATAGAGAGGGGGCATCCTGACCAACACCATAGAATGAGATAATCAATCAATCGATATAGGATCAGATCACTATATTGATGAACCGATGGAAGTTATAGAGATATAGGGCCCTCTCTATATAGGTAGGTCAACCCCCCCCAGCCCTATCTATCTATTTAGAGGGTCCAATCCAATATTGGAGGGAGGGGGGGGGGCGTAGAATCTTATCTATCGAATGTCCATCCCCTATCTATATATGGGTGGTTCCAACATCTATAGTTTATGAGGCCAGTCGATAGATATAACAAACAGAACATTTGAGCCATATGTATATAGGGGAATAGTTGATAGGTTGAGGGCATAAATGGATTCTCCGCCTATATATCTTATCTATATGGCGAGTGCCGATTATCCGAGTAGTCACGTGTTAGTTCAGTCAGTCGTCAGTCCTATCCCTATCCCCTCTCAGGCATATTTGGTGGTGTTAGTCCTTCCAGTGCCACTATCCATCAATGCCATCCCGGCATAGGTGGTTGGTTCAGTCCTATCTATTCGGTGGCTTACTGTATCGGAAAGAGAGAGAGAATGGTGGTTCGGCCACTATCTATCCAAGAAGGAATGGTGGAAGAGTTCATGTGGTAGGCCACTATCACTATCCATCCCAGTCTACGAATAGGTTGGTTCGGGAACCCCCCCCTCTCTATAGAATGGTCCAGTTGGTTCGGAATAGTTACTGTATCGCATTGACTCAATCGACCCTATACTCTATCTGGGGCCCCTTTATCTACAAGGCAACCACGAGTTCCTCGACATATATCTATAGAGGGGGCCCTCTATAGATATCCTATCTATATCTCCACATATATAGATAGGGCCTATATATCTAGGGGTCCTATCGGACGAGCGCCTACTATAGTCCATCACTATCTATAGTATATAGAGAGTCGCCATACCCATACAACTATAGCATCTACATATGGGTATGGTATGGGATGGTTGGATGGCCGGATGGATCTCCTTGAACTGCCAATCATGTTCCGTATATAGAGTAGAGAGCGGCATCACTATGGCATGGTATGGCATCTACAGCATGGTAGATAGATGGGAGCACGCGGCATCACTGCATCACCTCCCCCCATATATAGATAGGGCGCCCCCCCTCTATATAGTTGGGTATGGTGGATAGATGGGAGCACTCTAGATATAGAGACATCGCTGCATCACTATAGTCTCATGGTTCTCTATATGGTAGATCTATGGCCCGACTGTGCCTAGATATAGATGAGGGGCTCTTGACCGGGCCCCTCTATATATATGGGAGTCGGCACCCTCTAGTTCTAGTTCTCTATAGAGGGCCCCCCCATATCTAGATAGGGCCCTCCCCCTATATAGATATGGGATCCCCAGATAGAGAGATAGGGCTAATATAGATTCATTATCTCTATATAGAGGGGGTACCCTATAGAGAAATATGGCGCCCCCTTTCTATATAGGTGTAGGCAAACCGGGAGGCGAGGTTGAATAGAGAGCCCCAGATAGATAGGCCCCCAAATAGTTTAGATAGGGCCAATACAGATTATTATCATAGAGAAACATTCTCTCTATATAGAGAGGGGGTAGATACTCTATAGAGGGCCCAGATGGAGAGCTACCATCGACGAGTGAGTGTGGATATAGTTGATTGGGGGCCCTCTATATAGATCAGATGTAGATGGGATCTATAGGTGATCAATGCCATATAGAGATAGGGAATGGTCCCTTCCCTAACCCATATAGATATATAGAGAGGGGAGGGGGTCGGTTCTCTGGGGCCCTATATATAGATATAAATATATAGTTCTATATGGCTTGGATTTCTTTAGACCGGAAGGTCGGGGGTGGCATCCATTTACCATCTATTATAAAACATGATATGATTGATGGCTATATATATATATATATATATATATATATATATAGAGGGGCCTTTCTTTTCTTTTTGAAGAATCGGTCGTGACCGAACACAAACCCTATCTATATAGGCACTGGACTGACGAGGTGCATCCGCCCTATACCCTATATAGATGGCCCTCTAGACTAGATAGTTCGGGGCGGTGGCCCTATCTATCTATATGGGGGCTAGATTAGATAGGCACTGTTCGTTCGCCATCAGATATGGAGAGGGGGAACCGGTTCATGGTTCATCCAGCACAGCTATGGATAGAATAGATCGGACCAGATATATAGCCTTTAGCTACTCACTCGATCGACAGCTCTTCAAAGCGGCCCTCTCCCATTTCTCTATATAATGCTAAGCGGCACGACCTATATATAGACTAGACTCTTGAGACGAAAGAGAGTGCAGTTCGAACCCCCTTTCTCCCCAACCTAGCCTAGCCCCCACCCCCACCTCTAGAATCGGGAATCGGGAGATCCAGCACAGCCAGATAGATATTTCTAGGGGAGTTTGGGATGGGCAGATAGGGGCCCGACGGCCTACCCATATATATAGAGATATGGGGGGCCTACTCTATATAGCTTAGCTTAGCTATGCCAACCAACACATAGATCTCATCTATATACGTGATATGACTACCCCCTATCTGGCATAGTTCCATAGCTCCCTAAGGGAGAAAGGGAGCTATGGAACTATAATTAACCGTTATGGGGGGGGGAGGAAAGATCCCCGACGATCCGTGTAAGTGGAGCCCTATCTATAGATTTGACATTTATCAAGCTATTTGTGTGCAGTTTGTGGCCGCATCTAAGCCCGCCCATATATAGATAGCCACCCACTATCTCATCTATAGTCACGACCCGCTCTCCCTTATCAGAAATTCTAAGGGAATTCTGACCCTGATCCGCTACGATCAATCAATGGTGAACCGGTGGCTGGTTAGAGAGGAATGGTACCTCAATGGCCAAGTGAGTACCTATCGCTTCACCACTCTCCGCCCTACACCACTCTCCACCCTATAGAATAGAGAGAACTGGGCTCGCGGATGCCCATCTCTAACTATAGAACAGCTGTCTCCCGTCTCCAAACAAACGTTTCTATATGTGTGTGTTTATGCGCTCGGCCGACCGGATCTCTTCCTTCCATAGAAGAGCCAGAGAGATCTATAGGGGACCGAAACGACTATCGACGACTATCTATAGGACTGATCCGATGCACCATCGCCCGACCCGAATAGAGTTCAAGATGAACTCTCAACTCTCATTCATATACCGTAGTGATGGGTTGTGCCCGGGACCCCCTTTCTATCTGATCCCGCTTGCCGTAGCGTAGTGCCGGCCGCACGAGTCATAGCTTCGGAGAAAGTCCTTTTTCCATCCTCTATGATATCCCAGATCAACCCCATATTCAGGTTGTGTCGCCACCCTCTACCTGCCACATCTTCACCTACACAAATGTCAAGAAGGCCATCTTAGTTCTGAATTGCAGCAAAGCGGTGGATGAGGAGGGCTTCAGGCAGAGTTTTTCAAGCATGGGATCAACACTATCGTCAGCTATCTGGTAGAACTTCTCAATCAGGTGGTGTGTACTGGTTTTCTGCAGTCTTGGTCCCACCATATTATCCACCCTATTCATAAATCTGGTCCTACTTTTGATCCGAATAACTACAGGACGATTATGGTGGGTCACACCTTCTCGAAGTTGTATGCCACAGTTCTCCACATGCAGCTTTCTGAGTTTCTAAAGCAGCACCAAAGGTAGGGCCAGGGGAAAGCAAGGTTCCGGACAACTCACCAGACTATTGATCACATTCTCACCCTTCGTGCTATCATTGAGGAAGCACGTCATCATTCATCTAGAGTCTTTTGTTGCTTTGTGGACTTTCAGAAAGCCTTTGACTCTGTTCCGCGGGAAGCTCTTTCTCAGCAGACTTAGAGACATTGGCATTTCCGAAACCCTTCTTGCCGCCATCACTCGGTTATATGAGGAGGTCTTGGGCTGCCTGTGTACTATTGCTGGGCTTTTCGACTTCATCAGGAGCACCATTGGGGTCAAGCAGGCCGCCCCTCTCTCTTACTCTGTTCGGTATTTACATTGATGAGCTGGAGGAGTTTCTCAGGGACCATATTCAGGACGGGGACGACTGTCTTCTTCACCAGGTTTTGATCTACATCCTTCTATTCGCAGACGATGTGGTTCTTTTGGCTTCTTCTGCGGAGGGGTTACAGAGACAACTGGATGCCTTAGCCCTCTTCTGTGATCATAGACAGCTGACAGTTAACCTTGGTAAAACCAAGGTTATGATTTTCAATGGCCTGAAGACCTCGAGACTTCCATTTCTTCTACAGGGGGAGGAGCTGGAGATCACCAGCTCCTACACTTATCTGGGAGTTCTCTTCTCTGGACCTCGTTTCAGTTTACGTCCGACTATTCACCCCCGCATCAACAATGGGATAGCTCCTAAGGATCCTTGAGAGACAGTGGTTCCACCATCACTTCTAGGACACATTGTCCAAGATGTCCCTCTCCGATTCTCTTGTGAGGCCAATGGTTCTCTATGGTTATAAGATTTGGGGTGCCTCCCTTCTTGAGTTGGATTGGGCTGCTATTGAGCGGGTTTAGATCCTTATGCTTAGATGGATCATTAGGTGTAAGGAAACTGTTCCCCACAATAACATCCTTGCCGAGTTTGGGGCTCACCCTTTTAGATTGGAGGTCATCTTTGGTCTTGTCTCACTCTTGCACCACATTCAAAGACTGTTAGATTCTTCCACAGGTAGAGACATGTACATCTATCTTGCCTACCGTTCTTCGGAGGCCATTGCTTTATTTGACCATAACGGCCATGCTCGGTGCCGGTATGCCGGGATTCCCATCTCTTGGGATCCCTTGGGATCAACATGGACCGTCTCCCCCCATTTAGCTACTCCATGGATGCTCCCACACACCTTCTGCCGAGTAAGCAGGACCTGCACAGAATCATCAGGGACGACATCTACAGACAGTTTATCCAGATCACTTGGACCAACCCCAGGGTGAGCTACATCCGAAAATGGCCTTCTACGCCAATCACTTCCTTGAGATCAACAATGGACTGATCACTCGTCCCACCTATATCTCCCACCATTGGATGCATGCTCTTCGCATATCTCTGGGTCAGTTCAGAGTTGGCTCCCACAGGCTTCGAGTTGAGAGCGATCACCAGTTGGACCGGTCCGAGAGGATCTGCCAGCTTTGCTCCCTCCAGGAGATTGAGACAGAGGAACACTTCATTTTCAGGTGCCCCATCTACTATGAGATCAAAGGGAGGTTTCATTGTCTTTTCCGTGAACGCCCAACTTTCACGAGGTTCTTCAGATATTATGATCAGAGGTGTCTTGCCCTCTATTTACAAGAAGCTTTTAAGCTTCGTGACGGGATCCTCCATCCCCCTTCCAGGGAGACTACTATTCGGCAGATCACCTCCTACTTTGTTGTGCTCCTTGTTGAGAAGAGCATGCCGGGGTTCCAAGTAGAGAACCCTAGACCAGATCCGTCTGCACCGGGGCTACTTCCCGACACAAAGGCATTCGGACTCGGACTCGGACTTGGCCAAGAGCCCCCGACCCCCAAGGCGGCAATTTACTGTGCCTAATCAAAGAGCTACACTTTCCTCGGGCGTATGTGTAACCAAGTTTCTTTCAGCTCCCGACACGCACATAAGCATATCACAAGATTTTTCCAACAAACTTGAGATGACAATCGAGAGGGTTGGTGTTGAGGATCCTCCCTCCACCCCTTCTCGCTTTTTTACACTCTTTCTTCTTCTACATTACTTTGTGCTCCCTTCGGGCTTGGGCTTCTTTCTTTTCTTGTTGTTTTCTCGAGACCTTTTTGGGTTCCTTTGTTACTTCTTCATTGCATTGTATAGTACAGTCCCATTGGCCTATTTTGTGGTCATTTTTAGACATTTAATATACTTATCTTATGATCCCGACGACTATCCACAGTCCTTCGCTGATTGTATGATCACCACAGTCCTCCGCTGATTGCATGATCACCACAGTCCTCCGTTGATTGTATGGTCATAGAACTATTAACTCGAACGTAGCGCCCGCGAAGAAGGTATATATCTAGTTCGAAACGAATTGAATCCTCGACCCAACCGGCATTCCACTGATATGGGGCCCTCGACCTCCAAATAGGTAAATAACCGGATGGATCAGATCAGATCAGATAAGATAGTTCAGGAGGGGGTGGGTAGGGTAGGGGCGCCATATCTATGACCTGAACCTCTACAGGGAGGGGGTGTTTGCTCTCATTTTGCGTCTTATCTATTAGTATGTAGAGAGAGGCTCGGGTATTCCATTCTATTCGATCGATGCGCTTACCGATTAGTCCGATGTCGGGTACTCGCGTCAACTTGTATCTCCCGAATCTCCGGGCCAACTCTCCAATCTCGCTGGAAGGAATCCTTTACCCTACCGGTTGCCCGTTCGTGAGCCATTGGGTGGGGTGGCCTATATAGAGAACTGTCGAGGGCCCCTATCTAATTCATTTCGATATAGCGGGCTATAGAGATATAGTGGGCCATAGCCGTAAGTGATGTCAAGAAGAGGATGACAATGGGGACAGAGGATTGTATAATTGATTGATTAGGACGACTTAGGATGGATGGAGGATGGACGTAATGGGGAGCGATTCTTGCTATATGGTTGATCCTTTGAATTCTCGGTGACACGAAAGATGCGTAATCGGTAACACGGGGTTGGACTATATAGTTATAGTTCCCGACCCAGATGTACCCGTAGCCATATAAATCTATATAGGGGAGAGGGGGTGCCGACTAGACTATAGAGAGTTTAGTTGAGATATAGATCTATATAGGGGGCTCCATACCGAAGACTGAATACTTTTATGAACACTTAAGACTCTATATGTGAAATTTAGTTCTATATAGAGGGAGAGGGGGAGCCATAGAGATTTGTATAGGGTTCCGGTTCGGGAGGAGGAACACTTTAGACTCTATACATGAAGTTTAGTTCTATATATAGGGAGAGGGCGAGCCATATAGATCTATAGGCTGAATACTTCATACGAGGAGTGCCATATCTATGTATAGGGGCTCCAACTACCACCCATATAGTTAGATGATTGGTTCCAGATAGAGAGAGAGGGCGACCCAGAGAGTTAGATAGGCCTTCCAGATAGAGAGAGAGGGCCACCCATATGTATAGATAGGCCTTCCTCCATCGAATAAACACTTCAACACTCTATTTGGCCCTATCTTAATATGGCGGGGGCATATCTATATATAGGCCAGATAGAGAGAGAGGGCGACAGAAGAGTTGATACACCGACCCATATCTATAGATAGGCCTTGATACACCGCCCCTCTATTCTTAATATCCGCCCCTCTATTCTTACTTAATATAGATGGGATAGGCGGGCATAGAGAAGAGAGCCAGGTAGCGCGAGACGAGACGAGATATATGTCCTGTCCGTGTCCGTTCGTTCGCCAGATCAATCTATAGGGCGTATAGAATTCAGATCAGATCTATAGGGGGCGGGGGGGCCTCTCTAGTTGGGGAGTTGGATAGAGTTGGGGGAGAGTTGTATTGGACCATATATCTCTACTACCTCGACTGTAAAGGAATTGTAGTCGCGCCTACACAATACCACAATACCCACAATACCAATACTAATGGATGGGATGGGAGTCTAGTTTGCTATCCATCTAGATCTAGAATCTGGACATTTCATTTGCTAGATAGATATAGAGGGCATATAGAATATGGATTGTCAAACTTGGGAGTCCGGACCGGGTGATCCGGATTGGAAGTAGAGTTCAGATCGATCTCTATATCTATCTATATGGGATGGGATGGGAGTCTGCTATCCATCTAGATCTAGACTGGCGGGATGGAACGTTCAGGGTTAGGGTAGGGCTGAGATCCGCATAGAGAATAGAGATCTGGGCGGGGGAGATCTAAGATCTGAGAGTCTGGACCCGATGGCGGCTCTATATGATATGGGGGGCGATCTGGAATGGATGGAAATCTATTTGAGTCTAGTCTAGTCTGCTATCCATCTAGATCTGGAGGATCTGGACTGGCGGTTTGGTTTGTATTACATATATAATAGAGATCTAAGATCTGATGCTATCCATCTAGATCTAGACATTTGGATGGGGATGGCCCCATCCTATATAGATATAGAGGGTTGGGGCCATCGTCTATTCTATCTCTCTATATAGCCATCCCCATCTCTCTAGTTGGGGTTGGGGTTGGGGTTGGGCTTGGGGCATGGGCTCGATCGGGTCTTTGTGTTTGCGTCGACATTGATCTTTGCGGTGCGAAAGCATGGGGAGCAAACAGGATCAGATACCCTGGTAGTCCATGCCGTAAACGATGAGTGTTCGTCCTTGGTCTACCAATATATTGGTCTATACTGGACCGGATCAGGGGCCCAGCTAACGCGTGAAACACTCCGCCTGGGGAGTACGGTCGCAAGACTGAAACTCAAAGGAATTGACGGGGGCCTGCACAAGCGGTGGAGCATGTGGTTTAATTCGATACAACGCGCAGAACCTTACCAGCCCTTGACATATGAACGACGTGTCTTTGTCGACACTAAAATTTTCCTCCATAATTTCTATTTCATTAATGTATGTATTAGGAATAGGATGTTAAGTATAATTAGTAGTAGCGTCGATAGAAGATAATGGCGCCGTCGATGCGGTGCCGCCTTGATAATGTGGAGTACAGTATAAATCAAAGTACAATAGAATGTTGTAAAAAGTAAATATTTGTCGTAAGTGGTCCGGTAATGTTAAAATGTCAAAGTTTGGGTAATTAGAGAAGTAGGGTCTACATGATTAGGAATTAGAAATATTATATTGGTAATAAAGACAAGGAGTGAGGTCATAAATATTGTGTATTTTATTTGTAAAAAGTCTAAAAATGTGGAACCCATGTAAAATGATAAGGTTTATCTTATCTTAATGAGATAAGCTTACGTATACGAGATAAGAGTTAAGGTATGGAATATGATTCGTCGAGTAGATTTCTTATCCTATCTTAGAGATAAGATGGATAAGCCTGGAAGTTCTATAAATAGAGAGGCCACCCCCTCATTTAACATAGAAAGAAGTAGTGAGAAATATTGTAGGAAGTGTGCAAAGGAAGCCATCGATTAAAGGTGTGTGAAGAAGCCATCGAGAGGTGTAATTGTAAAGTTTTCGCCATAGTCTTGTTGAAGTACCTCATGGGTGAGATTGTAACAATTTCATGTTAATATTATAATTTACTTTGATATTTCAGATTTGTCATCATTCCGTCTTATCATAGTCGATGGTATTCTTTTGTTCGGTTGTTTTGTTTACTGATTACATCCACCAAACTAAAGGTTGTGCATTAGTAAATAATCGAGCACGAGGAGTTCCCGGTGAAGAATTATCATAGTACCCGGATTGGTGATGACATTTTGGTTCCGTTGCAGGACCATTCCTCGTTGGTGGATTTTCTCGAGAGATATTCCCACTTAGTCAAAAATCAATTGGAGGGTAACCTTGTTTTTTATGCGGCATAGTAGTTACCATGGTAAAGTCATTTTTACCGTGAATAGTAGTTACCATGATAAAATCATTTTTTTGTGAATAGTATTTATCACAAAGTAAAGTCACTTTTTACCGTGAATAGTATTTACCGCAAATAATTTCACTTTTATCGTAAATAGTGTTTACCACAAGTAAAATCAGTTTTACCGTAGTAAGTCAAGTTTTACCATAGTTTACCGTGGTCATTTCTATAGTAATTCCAATTATTTGTGCACATAAGTCTTGTTGATTGTACTTGTGGGTTGGTATTTTACGGTGGTTACTTTTGAAAATGGGAAAGATTCCTGTTTTTTCAGCTCAATCTAATGAAGATGCTTCTTCTTTCATTCAAGAGTTTAAGCGATCTTGTATTTGTAATGGTCTCATAAGAAGGGAACAATGGACTGAATTTTTTCCTACCTTTTTGGATGGTTCAACACTTAAGTGGTTTGAAACATTAGGTGATAATGTGAAAAATTCATGGGATTTATTAACTGAAAGTTTTCTTGAAGAATTTGGTGAACAACAAAAATATGCAGATCTCATGATCGAGATCACAAAGCTAGCCCAAGGAGAGAAGGAGAAGATAAGGGATTATCATGCTCGTGTTCTAGAGCTAAGGAGGAAGCTTGATGCCCAGATCCGGAAGGAAGGATTAGCGGATGGGTTGATGAATGGCGTGGATAATCTCTCTCTGTAAGCACTTCATTCTGGGATGAAGCCGAGAGATCGACAACGAGTGAAGTATGACCGCCCAAACTACCATTGAACAAGCAAAGGAGATTACAAGAAGGCAAGAAGAAAGCATGGAAGAGGAGCCCAAAGAAATTGTTGTTAAAGTAGAGCCTACACCAAAGACCTTTGGTCAGAATCCACAACCACTCCCGGTGAGCACAAATATTTCTCCTAGTACATTTCGAGTATGAAGATCTGCTTAGGAAGATGGGCCGCTTAACTATTAATCTTCTTCAAGGAAAGGAATTTAGTTCTCGGGAGGAGATAAAGGTCCAAAAAGAAATATTTCTGAAGTTGTTTGTTATGGTTGTTATAAAAGGGTCATTATAAGTATAATTGTCCGAGATAGAGCTTCTACATCCGGTACAAGAGATAATGATAAATGAAAAGCACTGTGAATTCTCTTGATGTAGTAGATAAAAGTAGAAATAATGAAGTAGATGTGTTTGTAAAAAAAGAAAGAAAGAAAAAGATAATCAAGATGGAACTGATCCTAAGAAGATGAAAGGAGAAACTAGTAAGAAACATAGGAGAAGAAAGTTGGGTGTGCGGGATTTTCGATTTCATAGGGGCAAGGACCATACTCCATCTTGGAAGATCTCGTCCAAAAGGCTGCAAATATTACATATGGTCAACTCTTGTTGTCTTCGAGAAGAGGCGGGAGTTGTGAGGTGGACTCAATGCTCGAAGAAGGAAGGAGGTTGAGGTCCTTGTTTTGGGGCAGAGGCAGATCCCTATGCTCCAAGCCGAGGTATTATGTAATGGTATTTCAATTCATGATGTCTTAGTTGATGGAGTGCTGCGATTAATGTAATGACCGAGTCCAGTAATGAATATGTTGGGTTTAAAAATTGATCGCCCTTCAACACTTATGTTAAGGTCATTAAATAAGGAAAAAACTAAAGCAGAAGGTGTAGTTTCAAATGTGGCAATATCTGTTATGGGTGTTGTATGTGTGGTAGACTTTCGGGTGATGAAAAATGGTGCATTGCGTACCCAATCTTCTTTGGGAAGACCATGGCTAAGGAGAGTTCATGCAAGAAACTACCTGGAATGAATGTTTCATGACACTTGGACGTGGTAGAGAGAGGGTGAAGATAAACGTGATCCCTCGACATCATAAGGTAGAACCTGTGGATTCAAGTGATGAAACTGATGATTGGACATCCTCTTATTACTCTAGTACCGGTGAAGTGGACACTTGAAGATGAAGAAAGCGAGGTGGATGTTTTCAGTCATGGATATCCTTCCACCACACCAACTCATGACCCCATAAAATTATCGAAGAAGAAGTTGATGATCGTCTTCAACAAATAAATATTGGTGATGTTGTGATGGAGAGTGAGAAGGAATCTTACCTCCGGCTCTTTCGAAGGCACATACACCTATTCACTTTTGATTACAAGGATCACCGTCAAGTAAGTTGGGTAGAACATTGTATTGAGTGGTAGATGGTGCTAAGCCCATAAAGCAAATGCCATATAGAATGAATCCTAATTTTTCCAAGACTGTAAAAGAAGAAATAGATAAGTTGCTTGATGCGGGATTCATATTTTTGTGGAGAATTGAATGGGTTTCTCCCATTGTGATTTCAATAAAAAGAATGGGAAGCTACGCATTTGTGTTGATTATAGGAAGCTCAATAAGGCAACAAAGAAGGATCATTACCCTCTTCTATTTTCGAGATCAGATCTTGGACGAAGTAGTTGGCCATGAGTGCTATAGTTTCTTTGATGGATACAACGGCTACAACCAAGTTCGTATAAGCGAGAGAAAGATCGGTGAAGACCACGTTCACCACTCCTTGGGGAACGTTTACTTATAGAGTTATGCCTTTTGGGTTGTGTAATGCTCCAAAGAACATTCCAGCGTTTGATGAATAGGGTGTTCGAACCCTACATTAGGACCTTCATCGAGTATTTACGGATGATTTTTGCATCTATGGGAGCAAGTTGGACCATCTCGCACGGATGGAGACAAAGCATTTTAAAGGTTAGATGAAGCACAAGCCTCACTAAACCCTACAAAGTGTCTTTGGATGTTCTAAAGGCGTTTTGTTAGGGCATGTTGTATCCAGAGAGATGGTATTGGTGCGATCCCGATAAAGTTTCAAAAATAAAAAATTTACCATTTCCTATGAATAGAAGTAAGTTGAGATCATTTTTAGGCCATGTGGGTTACTTATAGAAGGTTCATCAAGAATTTCTCAAAGATTGCACTGACCACTAACCTTGATTCTTGAAGAAGGATGTTACTTATGAACCGGGAAATAAGGCGCATGAAGCTTTTGGACAAGCGAAGGAAGCCCGGTGTCTTCACACATTGCTCAAGAATTCAGATTGGAGCAAGCCATTCATTGTGTACACCGATGCCTCGAGATGCAACACTAGGTAGTACTTTGAGCCAAAAGGATGAAAATGGGAATGAACATCCAATTTACTTTGGGAGAAGACAAATGAGCAAAGTCTTTGAGGTAAACTATCATGAATCGAAAAGAGGCTGGCTATCATTTTCTTTGTAAAGAAGTTTAGAAATTACTTGTTAGGGCAGAAATTTATAGTTGTACAGATCATCGAGCTCGAAATATATTGTCAATAAGCCTAACCCATCGGGGAGAATAACAAGATGGATAATTTTGCTACAAGAATTTGAATTTGATATTATAGATAGGCCGGGGAAAGAAGCATGTCAATGCAGATGCACTCTCTCGAGCCTATGATGGTTTAGGATCATCTTGTGATGATGATGATTTTTCCGATGCAAAGCATTGTTCTCCCCCGACACAATCCCTAGTGAATACATAGATATTTGGAATTATCTCGAATGAATTCAAGTTTCTGATGGTGCCAATGCAAAGACTAAGAGAAAGATTACTAAAGCCGATCGTCCATATTCTATTACGCATGGAGTATTATTTGAATAGGACACGATGGACAAGACAAGAGGCGATTGGACGTGATCAAGGAAAGGAGCTGCTAGAAGAATTCCACAATGGTACATGTGGAGGGCACTTCTCTGGACAACTTACAACAAGAAGGATCTTGGATGCAGGTTATCACTGGCCCACTCTTTTTAAAGATTGTTATAATTATTGTAAGACATGTGATATTTGTCAAACACATGGTAATCGTTAGACTTTATCAGCTCCATTATGTCCTATTCTTCCCCGTGGTCCCTTTGAAAAGTGGGGAATAGACATTGTAGGTCCACTTCCAACTACATCACGCCAAAATAAGTATATTGTAGTTGCCACATTATTTAACCAAGTGGGTTGAAGCTAGGCCATTGAAGGCGGCTTCATGGATGAAGTGGCAAGGTTCATATATGAAGCGTATTGTCACAGATTTGGTTGTCCATTAGAAATTGTAACAGATCAAGGAAGCCACTTCATTAATGAGGTGGTAGAAGCCCTAGTCAATAAATTTTCTATTAAGCACATGAAGGCAACAACATACAAGCCAAGCACAAATGGACAGTGGAAGCGAACAAATTTTGTCTTTGTGTCAAATTCTAGCAAAAGATGCAGCCTTGCAGTACATAAATGAGATAAGAGGATTCATGCGGCATTGTGGGCATATAGGGCAACATCAAAGTCAGCAACAGGATACTCCCCATTTGATTGGCCTATGGCATTGATCCATTCTTCCTATTGAGTTTGATATTCCCCTTTGTGAGAGTTATGAAAAATGAAAGGATGGATGAAAGTGATTCAAGAAAAGAAAGGTTGGTACATCTTCATTTGCTAGAGGAAATGAGGAAATAGCAAAGGATACTGAAGCCATAAGAAGAAAATGAAGCGAGAAGGAGTACTTTGATCAAAAGATCCGGTGGTCTCCATTTCAAGTGAATGACTTGGTTCTAGTATATGATTCCGAGATACAAAAAAAGAAGACAGAAAAAAATTTCTTCCAAAATGGATGGGGCCCTACAAAATAGCATCAGGCATGAAAATGGTGCGTCTGATTTGGAGGAATTGGATGGCACTCCCATTACGAAATGGGTCAACCACGACAAGTTGAAGATTTTCCAAGCACAAAATAGTCTACTCAGGGACGGAGTAGAAGCTAGAAGGGGGAAGATGTCGACACTAAAATTTTCCTCCATAATTTCATTTTAATTAATGTATGTATTAGGAATAGGATGTTAAGTATAATTAGTAGTAGCGTCGATAGAAGATAATGGCGCCACGTCGATGCGGTGCCTTGATAATGTGGAGTACGGTAATGATCCAAAGTACAATAGGAATGTTGTAAAAAGTAAATATTTGTCGTAAGTAGTCCGGTAATGTTAAAATGTCAAAGTTTGGGTAATTAGAGAAGTAGGGTCTACATGATTAGGAATTAGAAATATTATATTGGTAATAAAGACAAGGAGTGAGGTCATAAATATTGTGTATTTTATTTGTAAAAAGTCTAAAAATGTGGAACCCATGTAAAATGATAAGGTTTATATTATCTTAATGAGATAAGCTTACATATACGAGATAAGAGTTAAGGTATGGAATATGATTTGTCGAGTGGATTTCTTATCCTATCTTAGAGATAAGATGGATAAGCCTGGAAGTTCTATAAATAGAGAGGCCACCCCCTCATTTAGCATAGAAAGAAGTAGTGAGAAATATTGTAGGAAGTGTGCAAAGGAAGCCATCAGTTAAAGGTGTGTTGAAGAAACCATCGAGAGGTGTAATTGTAAAGTTTACGCCATAGTCTTGTTGAAGTACCTCATGGGTGAGATTGTAACAATTTCATGTTAATATTATAATTTACTTTGATATTTCAGATTTGTCATTATTTCGTCTTATCATAGTCGATGGTATTCTTGTGTTCGGTTGTTGTTTTGTTTCCAGATTACATCCACCAAACTAAAGGTTGTGCATTAGTAAATAATCATAACACGAGGAGTTCCGGTGAAGAATTATCATAGTGCCGGATTGGTGATGACAAAGTGTCTGTCCCTAACGGGATGGTGTGAAGCGTATGGTTCATACAGGTGCTGCATGGCTGTCGTCAGCTCGTGTCGTGAGATGTTTGGTTAAGTCCTATAACGAGCGAAACCCTCGTCTTGTGTTGCTGGTCTCTATCGCTCCCCATATATAGATAGCTCCACCGGCTCCCATATATGGAGTTCAGGGGGTCAAATTCTTGATCTATATAGATTCTAGATCCCCTAGAGTTCCTATTTAGATTAGATAGGGGGCCGTTTAGAATTTTCGATAGGGTTGACTTCCGATTGTCGACTCTATAAATCCTAGCGTAGCCTAGCCTATAGTTCTCTATATGGGAGAGCAGAGCAGTGATTTATAGATCTATATCTATATCTATTCGGGGCTCGATCTGAGTGAAGAGAAATGTCACCAGCAGTGAAAGCCCACCTATATAGATCTGATCTGATCTGATCTGATCTGATCTGATCTGATCTGCGGGCGGCCCGGGCCCCCCAGATCGGGCCCCCCTCTCTATATTAATCTAGGGGGCGAGGGATCGCCCTCTCTCCCATATCTATATAGGGGGGGCCCTCATCGGGGGGCCTCCCAGATATATGATGTATGGGCTCTCTCGCCCATCGGGGCCAGATAGTTCGATGTATGGCCCCGGCTCATAGATATAGATTTTAATATAGGGAGGGGGTCTGGGGCTGGGGACCGGGTGGCGCGATTGATGACACTCCAACCAACCGTACCACTCAGTGCTGCACTCACAAGAGACTGCCAGTGATATGCTGGAGGAAGGTGGGGATGACGTCAAGTCCGCATGGCCCTTATGGGCTGGGCCACACACGTGCTACAATGGCAATGACAATGGGAAGGCCGTAAGGCGGAGCAAATCCAGAAAGGTTGCCTCAGTTCGGATTGTTCTCTGCAACTCGAGAACATGAAGTTGGAATCGCTAGTAATCGCGGATCAGCATGCCGCGGTGAATATGTACCCGGGCCCTGTACACACCGCCCGTCACACCCTGGGAATTGGTTTCGCCCGAAGCATCGGACCAAGAATCACCAATCCGCATAGCCCCCAGAGATAGATAAGATAAGATAGGATATATAGAGGTGGGGAGAGTGGGCTCGTCTTGAATTAGATTATGGGCGACGGACTTATAGATCCATATGGCTCTTGGCCCTCTCTATCTTTTTACTATCCCTATTTAGATATGGGGCCTATCTAGTTCTGGGGGGGCCCCTATATATATATGGCATTTCTGTTATGCTCTCTGTGTTCCACTAGTGTGGCCCACGGAGGTTTGGTCCTATTGGCGCATACCACGGTGGGGTCTTCGACTGGGGTGAAGTCGTAACAAGGTAGCCGTAGGGGAACCTGTGGCTGGATCGAATCAGATAATAGATAGGGGCCCGGCCCTCTCTATATCGATATTGGGAGCCAGATAGATCAAAATAGATAGGAGGGGGGCGGGCCCGGGCCCCATAGAATAGTTCAGATAGGTCTCCTAGATATTTATAGATAGAGCCCTCATCTATATAGAGGGGCATATAGATAAGATAAGAAAAGATAAGATCTCTTTAGAGGGGTGAATGGGGGTCGATCTATATGGGCCGAACTATTTGTGCTAATGAAACTATATACATACCCACCTCCCACCTAGCTAATTCTAGGGTAGGGGATGTAGATAGCCCCCCCAATAGATATATGGGTAGATATGGCAGATAGATAAGATAAGATATAGAGAGAGGGGGAGAGGGGGGCCCTATAGAGAGAACTCCCATATAGAGAGAGGGGGACCCCCTCTCCCCCTCCCTCTCTCTATATCTTATTTTACCTCTCCGCCATATCTACAATCATAACTAGGAGGGGGTGGTTCACCCACCTCCCACCGGGTAGGGGGCTACGCCATATAGAGAGAGGGGCCCCCTATCTATAGATATGGCGCCCGAGTGAGGCCCCCTATCATAGATGCCCCCGACACTCCCACGTCCATAGAACTATATCTCATCTTATCGATAGGCCGGATAGATAGTTATAGATAGGAATGGAGGGGGATGGGGGATGGGGATGGATGCCTCCGATCAGATATATTAGATAGGGCTGGATGGATCTGTGTGGATGGATAGGTGTGGATGGCCCTGAACTATCTTATCTGCCACCCACCCATCCCATTTTGAGATCTATTGGATAGGTCTAGCCTCACCCCATCTATTCTATTCTGGATGGGGATGGATCCGAGAGGATGGCGATGGTGGATGGATGCCCGAGAAAGATAAGGGACCAGATAGAGTGGCTGGAGGGGGGATGGGGATGGATAGGTAGGTGGGTGGTAGGTGGGTATGGATAGGTGTATCCGTGGATGATCATGCCGGATTATGGCCTCATTTACTTAGACGATCTACTTGAGGTTTGAATCCTCATTCATGTCTGAGTGAGCACTATGATAAAGGTGTCAAACCCTTGATCCGATCCGACCTCGATCTGTGAAACCGTCTTGTGCCATATGTACTGATTACTCGGGAGACATGGTCAAAGCCCGGACTAGACTCTAGATTAGAGTCTATAGTAGAGTAGGCCGACAGATCTCTCCTCTCTATATACGTCCGTCCTATTGAATCTACCGGGATCTACCCATCTAATCTAGAGTCTCTACCCATCTAATCCAGAGTCTCTACCCATCTGTCTGTATCTCTAGTCAGATAAGAAGGGTCCCTAGTCTCTAGTCCCTAGTCTCTATAGTCGCCTACTCCCCTATATCTATATGGGAGCTCTGTCCCCCTATCTATATATCTCTCTCTAGTTGCCTATTCGGGTCCGGTCCCTCGGACCTATACCTATACCGACTAGACTAGAGCCCATAGTAGAGTAGGCCACTCGACCGGACCCCCTACCCCTACTCTCTATAGGGATAGGGCCCTTTCTATTCCCATATCTAGACTATAGATATAGAGGGGGGGTCGCCGGCCCACCCGGAGAGGAGAGCCCCGCATGCCTGTCTCGATCAACGGTTTCTATTCCATAGAGTCCTGACTATAGAGACATACTATCAAGTAAGCCCCAATGACCGACTATAGATACTTCATCTTGACCAAATCTAGATAATAGAATATAGAGCGCAGTCTGATTGATTCAAGCGCAGCTCTCCGCTCTCCTGCCATATCCAGAGCCCCGATCTTCTCCAACCGTACCCGAGCTTCTTCCTAGTATCGTGTCCCCAGAGTTCTCTATAGGCCTTACCGGTTCCGAGATAGAGAAATCCTTCCGTCGCCGAGATAAGATAGAAGATATAAGATCACTATAGGGGCCATAGTGAGAGGGGAGTGCCTAGCCTACTCTAGAGAGTCGCCCACTATATAGAGAGTGGGGCGGGGGCGACCGCCCAGATCTCTGATCTCTATAGATGGCTCCCCCTAGATGGAATATCTCGCCCCGTCCTCAGCTCAGCATAAAGAAAAGAGAAATCGGCATAGCGATAGCAGCATAGCGGGAGGGTCCTCGGCAATCGGGGTACTCAGCCCCCTATCTCTCTTTTCACACTCAAGTGCCGATAGGTATATAGATCTTTTTCTCTCTGGCGGAGGTTTATCGATATTTGGGCGCATCCCATAATGAGCCGCCATCGGCCCGAGCAGCCCCCTATCGGAACTGTCGGGCAGAAATGAATGCCCCCCTCTAGAACTATGGGGGAGATAGGGGCCCCCACTCTATATAACTATCCCCAGCCCCTCTCTCCCATATCTATAGAGAGGAGGCAGATAGGGCTTCGAGCCATCAGGAATTCACTAGATAGGGAGTGTATCTCACGGTTCGGTGCATATCGGAGAGCAAAGTACAAGATAGAGGAGCTCAAATTGAGTGATATAACCCCATATAGTGAAAAGTAAGCAGTAGAGGGCCAACCTTGAACATCATTGTTTCACTATGTAGGGGGGCTCAACTGGAGAATAGAATGAGAGCTCAACTGATAGAGGGCTCCCAAGAGAGATAGGCCCCATATCCCCCCATATCCTAGTTGGGTTGGGCCCTATTCATGCTCGACCCCTATCTCTCTATGGCCTATCACACTATGGGGGTGTTTGCTCGACTATCGACTGAAGAATCATGTTCCCGGCAGATCAGATCACTATGTGCCCCTCTAGTGTGATAGATCCATTGGGCGGCCCTCCGCCCCTATCACACTATGGCGGCCTACCCGCCCATAGTTCTATAGAGGGGCTGGGGGAGGAGATCGCAGGAATCGAACTATGATCGATCGCCCATAGTTCTATTCCATCTGCCCCCCCTCCTCTCATTCAAAATTCTAGATAGGGCACGAATGGCCCTATCTATCTAACTGGCGGTCACCCATCACCCATGGGGCCTCCATAGTGATAGTACTAGATAGGGGTCGGTTGCTGGAATGAGTCTATTACGTACGATATAGAATAGAGATTCATTGATGCAGTCAACCACTATCACTATGGGGGCAGTCGAGTGCATCAATATATCAATCGAGTGCCCGCGTCCCGGTTGATTTGATAGGGGCCCGCTCCCACCTGCCTTCTCTCTCGCCCCCTATCACTATCTGCAACTCCCTTCCCTACTGATCGGCGGATGCCTATAGATCACTATGGCCCTATAGATCACTATGGCACCATACGGACAGGGATGATCCCAATGATCAGGTCCCCCCACCCCGAACTATAGAACTAGATAGGGGCCATCGGCGTCTATGGGGGACTCTCTATATAGCTCCGATAGATGGGGTTGGGTTGTTAATCTGAATGACCCGCCCTACCCTACCCTATTTTTCACTTTCTTTGCCCTAGAGAACTATATGGCTTACGACTTCCCAAACCCAATAGGTTCCTCACTAGTAACGCTCCATCTAGAATTATCGCTCATTGGCTATACCATATAGAGAGATAATGAGAGGCCCACATGGTCATTTGTGGAATGTCATGCCCCATAGAGAAACGATAGGGCCATCGGTGGACATGCGAGACTCCCATAGCCTTAGAAATGGAGGGGCAGTGTGCCCGGTGGATGCACGCCCCCACCCCCACCTCGAACTATCTTATGTTAAAGTACTAGCCCCTTTGGCCCGTTTCTATCTCGGGAAAGCGACCCTATAGAGAACTAGAACTAGAATTGGTGACGTCGGTGGCCCTTGATTGGTGTTGTGTTGGCTCGGGTCGGTTGCGCCTATCCCTATCCGAATTAGATGGATAGGGAGATAGGATAGGGCGGATAGGGATAGGGCATCACATCAAAGCTCGGATGAGGGAGATGACGAATGGGTGATGGGGAGATAGGAACATCAATTTTTGGCTCGGATGAGAGAGATGACCCTAAACTATTGTATGGTAGGTTGCTTCGTTGGCATACTCGGATATGGCACTCCCCATCTAGATCTAGATATGGATGAGCTTCTCCCAACTCCAATTTGAACTATGCCCCACTTGAACACTTGATATGGCCTCACATAGTGTTGATATGGGGCGGGCATTCGAGACTCAGCTATAGAATGATAGGTCGTCGGGTTAGGCGTTTCGTCGGGAGTGTCGACTATGCGACTAGACTATAGCTTATGTTACGACCCTTCTATCTAGTTCTCTTTACTAGATTCTAGATTGATATCAAATTCTAGATCAATTCGCTATAGTTAGATAACGGAGGATGAGGGCCATCTATATGCTCTGGATATGATCTCTTATCCACCCTTATCGTATTGAACTAGATGGGGCTCACCGTTGCCGAAGGTGGTAGACTAACTTTCATCCGAGCCCTGAGCAATCAAATCTCGCTTGACCCTTCGACCCGCCAGCTAGAAGGGTTGGGGCCATCTGTGTTTCTAGTCCAATCCATTCATTCCATTTCATCCCCCTATCTAACACTATAGTACACTATAGGGGGGATGAAGTCCTTTATGCACTCAATAGATCGGGGTTTTTCCCAACCGGGATATCTATGTAGAATAGAGGGGACATGAAACTCTCACCGACATCTTCCCTATCTATAGATAATATTAGATAAGATAATTTTATTAAATATGCAACAAGTGACCACAAAAATAGGTCAATGGGACTGCACCATATAAAGCAGGATAGAAGCAGTAGAGGAAAAATCCAAACGGGTCCCCGAGAAAAACAAAGAAGAAGAAGAATAAGGGGAGGTGGAGGGAGAGGCCTCGACACCAACCCTCATGACTGTCGCCCAAGGTCAGCCGAAAAGAAACTGGTGATGTGTTGATGTCTGGTGTCAGGGACTGGAAGTTGTCTGAAACGCCTATGATCCGTGGAGAGTCGAGATCTCCGGGTGAACCTGGTGTTCTGACGTCCATGAGAAGGGGCCCTTGGCGGGTCTGGGTCCATAAATCTCTGGCCTGGGAAGAAGCACCTCTGGTCCTGACAGATCTAGAATGAGAGTCCCCACAAGAGTCAGGTCTCCGCTTGGTGCCCCTCTCCCCGGGATCACAACAAAGAAAGATGTGATCCGTCTAGTAGTAGTCTCCTTGGAAGGTGGATGGAGGACTGTCATGAAGCTTAAGAGCTTCCTGTAAATAGAGAGCGAGACACCTCTGATCATAATACCTGAAGAAGGTCGTGAATGTGGGACGTTCACGAGAATAGACAATGAAACCTCCCTCTGATCTCATAGTAGGTGGGGCATCGGAAAATGAAGTGTTCCTCTGTCTCAACCTCCTGGAGGGAGCAAAGCAGGCAAATCCGCTCGGTCCTATCCAACTGGTGATCACTCTCGACCCGAAGCCTGTGAGAGCCAACTCTGACCTGGCCCAGGGAGATGCAGAGAGCATGTATCCAATGACGGGAGATATAGGTGGGCCGAGTGATGAGTCCATTGTTGACATCAAGAAAGTGATTGGCGTAGAAGGCCATCTTCGGGAAAGTGATTGGCGTAGAAGGCCATCTTCGGGCTTAGCACATCGGGGGGGTTGGTCCAAGTAACCTGAATGAACTGTCGGTAAATGTCGTCTCTGATGATTCTATGCAGGTCCTGCTTGCTCGGAAGGAGATGAGCAGGAGCATCCATGGAGTACCTGAAGGGGGAGCGGTCCATGTCGATCCCAATGGATCAAGAAGACAAGAGACCCCGAAATACCAGCAGCGAACACAACCGTTATGGTCAGAGAGAGCAATGGCCTCAGAGGAATGGTAGGCAAGGTAGATGTACTTGTCTCTGCCTGTGGAAGAATCAAAAAGTCCCTGGATATGGTGCAAGAGTGAGGTGAGACCAAAGATGACCTCTAGCCTGAAGGGGCGAGCACAAACTCGGCAAGGATGATATTATGAGGAACAATCTCTTTGCACCTGATGATCCATCTAAGCATAAGGATTTGAACTCGCTCAACAGAAGCCCAATCTGACTCGAGCAGTGAGGGACCCTAGGCCTCAAAACCATAAAGAACAGTGGGTCTCACAAGAGAGTCCGAGAGAGACATCTTGGGACAATGTATCCGAAAGTTGTGGACGAAAGCACTATCTCTCAGGATTCGAGGAGCCATACCCCTTGTTAATGCGGGGTTGAATAGCCGGGCGTAGACTGAAGCGAGGTCCAGAGAAGAGGATCCCCAGATAGGTGTAGGAGTTGGTGATCTCCAACTCCTCCCCCTGTAAAAGAAATGAAAGTCGAGGTCTTCAGCACATTGAAAACCATAACCTTGGTTTTACCCAAGTTGACTGTAAGTTGTCTATGATCACAGAAGAGGGCCAAAGCATCAAGTTGTCTCTGTAATCCCTCCGCAAAAGAAGCCAAGAGGACCACATCATCCGCGAAGAGAAGGATGTAAATCAAAACCTGATGAAGAAGACAACCGTCCCTGTCCTGTATGTGATCCGGAGAAAATCCTCCAACTCATCAATATAAATACCAAACAGGGTAGGGGAGAGAGGGCAGCCCTGTTTGACCCCAATGGTGCTCCTGATGAAATCAGAAAGCCCAATAACAGTACGAAGGCGACCCAAGACCTCCTCATAGAGTCGGGTGATGGCGACAAGAAGGGTTTTGGAAATACCAATGTCTCTAAGTCGGCAGAAGAGGACCTCTTGTGGAACAGAGTCAAAGGCTTTCCGAAAGTCAACGAAGCAAAAGACTCTGGACGAACGGTGACGTGCTTCCTCAATGATAGCACGAAGGGTAAGAATATGATCAGTAGTCTAGTACCCTGTCCTAAAACCTGCTTGCCCTCGGCTCTACTGCTGTAGTCTTGCTCGAAACTCGAGATAGTTGAATGAAGGACAGTGGCGTATAGCTTGGAGAAAGTATGACCCACCATAATGGTCCTGTAATTATTAGGGTCAGAGGTAGGACCGGTTTTGTGGATAGGGTGGATGATATGGTGGGACCAAGAATGTGGAAAGCCAGTACACACCACTTGATTGAAAAGGTCTACCAAATAACTGTTGATGGTGGTGATCCCATGTTTGAAGAACTCTTCCTGAAAGCCTTCCTCATTTGCTGCTTTGCTATAATTCATCACCGAAATAGCCTTCTTAACATTAGTATAGGTGAAAATGCGGCAGGTGGAGGGTGGGGACACAATCTGGGTCCGGGGCTGACCAGGGATATCATACAGGGTGGAGGTGTGGGTGAACAAAGTGAGCGGGTCAAGATCCAGGGGTAAGGGGGAGCGTCGGGGAATGATGGTACGCCAAAAGCGTTTCAGGGAATACAGAAGTGAAGTGCGGAGATCCCTCCTACAGGAAATGAAGGTACGTTTCTTGTGGCGGAGGAGATTACGATAGGCAATTTTGAGGGAGGGGAAGTGGGGAAGGTGGGATTTGCAGTCATCATCATACCATTGGTTCATGGGGCATGTCCTCGTACCAAGGGGCCTGGAGGTGGAATGCGGGTAGGAGAGCAAGGTTGCATCGTGGATAGCGGTGGCAAGAAGGTTGTACATCCTGTCAGTGGGGAACATAGTGAAGAGGGATAGAGGGGGGAGAAGTTGACGAAGGTGGAAGGAGAAGGTTACGAGGTCACCCTCATCGAGTCTCGAGTGGTTTGAGGGGGCGGTGAGGGGGCTAAGGGTTGTGGGGGTGGTTTCGAAAGAGAAGGAAGGGTCTTAGGGGTGGTTTCCAAAGAGAAGGAAAGGGCCGCATGGTCAGCAAGGGGAATGGGGGAGACAGAAGGTGGTGAATAAAAGCAAGGAGGTCAGGAGTAGTCATGACGTAGTCAACTACACTCGCGCCACCACAGTGAGGTCTGCAGGTGAAAAACTGAGAGTCTCGGGAAACAAGATATGCCATTGAGGATCAACAAGTCATGAGATTCCCCCATTTGTAAAAGGTGTCGGCCATAAGTCGTCAAGGGCCCTGCCACATCATCAGACTTCCTGTGAAGACCAACAGAACTCGAGTCCACCTCTGAGGTACAAAGAGCATCAACAGTCCTGTCATGTAAGGGGACTTGGAAGTTTTTGGTTTGAGCATTGAAATCACCCAAGAGGATGACCTCGGAGGCTGCAGAGAACTGGTTTCAAAGAGAAGGAAAGCAACGCATGGTCGCAAGGGAATGGGGGAGACAGAAAGGTGGTGAATAAAAGCAAGGAGGTCAGGAGTAGTCATGACGTAATCAACTCCACTCGCGCCACCACAGTGAGGTCTGCAGGTGAAAAACTAAGAGTTTGGGAAAGAAGATATGCCATTGAGGATCAGTAGGTCGTGAGATTCCCTCATTTGTAAAAGGTGTTGGCCATAAGTCGTCAAGGGCCCTGCCACATCATCAGACTTCCTTTGAAGACCAATAGAACTCGAGTCCACCTCTAAGGTACAAAGAGCATCAATAGTCTTGTCACGTAAGGGGACTTGGAAGTTTTTGGTTGGAGCATTGAGAAGGAAAGCGACGCATGGTCAAAGCAAGGGGAATGGGGGAGACAGAAAGGTGGTGAATAAATGGAAGGAGGTCAGGAGTAGTCATGACGTAGTCAACTACACTCGCGCCACCACGGTGAGGTCTGCGGGTAAAAAACTAAGAGTGCGGGAAAGAAGATATGCCATTTAGGATCGTAGGTCGTGAGATTCCCTCATTTGTAAAAGGTGTCGGCCATAAGTCGTCAAGGGCCCTGCCACATCATCAGACTTCCTTTGAAGACCAACAAAACTCGAGTCCACCTCTAAGGTACAAAGAGCATCAATAGTCTTGTCACGTAAGGGGACTTGGAAGTTTTTGGTTCGAGCATTGAAATCACCCAAGAGGATGACCTCACGAACTGCAGAGAACTGAGAGATGCCAGCAAAAAGATCAGAGTAGGGGTCCCCATTCGGGCCATTCTCAATGGCGAAGGGAGAGGAAATAGGAGGAAAATAACAAACTGCAATGAAGATGTCCCGGATAAGGTGAGGGGTCCGCCTAACCTTGATCCACAGAAAGCGGGCAAACTCGTCCTCAGCTGCCACATAAATTCTGCCCCGAAGAGTGTCCCTAACCAAACAACCAACTCCGCCAGAACCCCTAACACCACCAGAACTCCTAGTATCTTGCCTGCAAACAAAGAGCCAGTAGTAACCCCTAAGGTCCGAAAGAGGACGAACGGGGCTCTCATGTGTTTCTGTGACAAAAAGGAGATCCGAGTGTCCCAAGGCATCCTGTAGGAGACCGGGTGAAGACCAAGTAAGACCCATTTCCATTCCAACATGAAATAGAAATGCCCCTGTAGCGAAGCCTTTCCCAGCGGGACTGTCATTTGGACCCAGAGGCCCAACCAGGAGGGAAAGTGTCCCGAATCACAGGTCTAAGGTTTCAAATCACCGCCCATTTCCCTGCCTTCCTGGCTGCCATGACTAATTCCCGAGACTGTTTGAGCTCTGCCACCTGGGCTCTAGTGAGATCTTCATCAAGGAAGATCTTATCTGGAAGTGAGAATAGTCTCCGTTTAGCTCTGAGAGCCCGGAGTCTATCTTCAGCTGATTTGAAACGGAGGAAGAGTGTAGAGTCAAGGCCAAGCCATGCTCTATCAATGTGTACCTCCGGTAGCCCCAACTTGTTTGTGATGAAATCAGATGCGAGGGCCAAAGGATCAGAAGAGGGAGGGGGTGTGGGCAGCCCTCTTACCTTAAGGTTGAGCTCTTTGGCTCGCTTGTTTCTTTCTTCCACCAATTTTTCCTGTACCACTTCCTCGACAACTGTAATAGGAGTGTTTTGGTCCTTGCCTTTCACAATTTGTGCCCAAGAGTCAGATTGTTTCCTGAGGTTTTCGTGTTGGGTTTGAATCTCTTCTGTTTATGCTTTAAATCTGAAATTTCTGCATGCAATTGATCATTGATGCCTATTGGAATGCCCTGATTCGTGATATCTGTAAATTTCCTGCTTGCTTGAGAGAGAGGTCCGATTCAGCCTTTTCAACTTGAGAAGTCAATTCAAAGACCTTAGTACCAAGAGTCCGGTTGGAAGATTCCAGAGACTCTAACCTACTGAGCAGCTCAGCGATCAAGTTTGGGAGGTATTCACAACCTACCATATTGGAAATACTATGGGAGGTATTCACGACCTACCCTTGCCACGACCTACCCCTTGCCACGACCTATCATCCATCCATTTTATTCTCTATATGATATGACAGATAAGCTGGTTGTATCACGTATAGAACGAAGAATGTGGTGCTCGACACATTAGATAGATAGGGTCCCCCATCTCTACGTTATATATAGTTGGGAGCGAGGTAGATCAATTCTCGGTTGATGGACCTGATATCATCATTGGGATTGGTATATAATGCATCAATGCTATTACGTACATATATTAATGTCAACGAATGACCACAAAAGTAGGTCGATTTGCAGCCCAAACAATATAGAAAGTGCGAGTGGGGAAAACTCAAAACCAGATCCCAGAAACCGAAGAAAGGAAAAGAACCAAAACAAACAAAAACCCCGAAGCCAAACTCACACAGGCGGGGGCAATGAAACAAATGGGGAGAAAGAAAGAAGGAGAAGCAGAGAAGGGAATGAAGGAGGGGGCAAACAAGGACCAATATTCTACTCAGAAATGGTAGCCACATCCCTCCTAACATTCGAGGCCGATGAAAAGAAGCTCTTGATGGAATGACAATCCAAAGAGGGGGCGAGGACCCCCTTCCCTTGAGATCTAAGACTAAAATGACAGCCAAGGAGACGGGTGGAGTTGGGCTGCCCTCTGGTATGAGTGTGTGGCCGAGCCTGTTGGTGGTGACCGAGGGAGATGTGAAGGTCCAACCGGGGACGAACTGATCTATGCACTGTAACTGGGTCAGAATGGCTCTGTCGTTTAGTTCCTCCAATTGCGGGTAGAACCGGAAAGAAGGTTGTAATCCGTCTCGTGGGAATGACTCTCGGAGGGGGATGAAGAATCTGGTCTGGAGCAGCAGAGACTCATGGATGTAGAGGGAAAGACACCGCTGGTCAATATATCTGAAGAAAATCGGGAGGGTCAACCCCCTCGAAAGAGGCTGATGAAATTGTCCTCGACGATCTCATAGTTTATAGGGCAGCGGAAGATGAAATGAGTCTTGGTCTCCACCTCCTGAAGGCTACAGAGCCTACAAAGTCTGTCATCCCGGTCAATGTGGTGATTAGTCTTGCACCGAAGTCTGTGGGAGCCAACCCGAAATTGACCTAGAGGTATGCGGAGGGCATGCATCCAGTGACGAAAGGTGTATTGAGGGCGGATGATGAGTCCATCTCTGATCTCAAGAAAATGCTTTGCATAAAAGGACATCTTAGGGCGCAAACCCCCATGAGGATTCACCCAAGTAGTCTGAATAAACACTGTAGATATCCTCCCGGATGGACTTGTTCAACACTTGCTTGGTGGGCAAGAGATGACTGGGAGCATTTAGGGAATATTGAAAAGGGGGGAGACGATCAATCTGGATACCAACCGAATCCAATAAAGCAGAAGTCTCAGAAAACCAAGCAGTGGCCCATAGCCTGGGCAATACTCACAGAGGAACAATAAGCGAGATATGGGTACCTGTCACGCTCATTGGAGAAATCACCAAACCTCCTGATACGGTGAAGAAAGGCCGATATGTCAAATATGGTCTCAGACGGAAAGGTCGGGCCCCGAACTCTGCCAAAATAATATGTTGGGGAACCGTCTGCTTGCATCTGATGAAGCGGCGAAGGAGGAGAGTTTGAATCCTCTCAAAGAAGCCCAATCTGTATCTAAGAGGGAGGGTCCCAGACAACTGACCCATAGAGAACAGTGGGCCGGATGAGGGAGTTCATAAGAGACATCTTGGAGGAGATGTCCTGAAAGTGGTGCCGAAAGCATTGTCTCTCGAGAATGGCTAGAGACCCATACCCTTTATTCACCCTCGGCTGAAGAGCATGCCTCATACTGAATCTAGGCCCTGAGAACTGGACTCCCAAATAGGTGTATGTATTAGTGATTTCAACCTCTTGCCCTTGAAAAAGAAATGGAGGTGTGATGTCTTCAACCCGTTGAAGACCATGACCTTGGTCTTACCCAGATTGATAGTCAAATGCCGAAGATCACAAAATAAAGCAAGTGCATCAAGTTGTCTCTGAAGCCCCTCAGGAGAAGAGGCGAGTAAAACAATATCATCGGCAAATAGGAGAATAGAAATCAAGACGTGGTGAAGAAGGCACCCATCCCCTTCTGAATGTGATCCCGAAGAAAAGATTCCAACTCATCAATGTAAATGCCAAAGAGAGTAGGAGACAGGAGGCCCTGTTTGACCCCAATGGTGCTTCTGATGAAATCAGACATTCCGTGTGCAGTACAAAGACGACCAAGGACGGACTCATAGAGACGCATGATGGCAATAATAAGAATCTCAGAAATACCGATGTCTCTGAGTCTCTGAAAGAGGGCCATGCAAGGTACGGAGTCAAAAGCTTTTCAAAAGTCTACAAAACAACAATAAACTTTCGAAGAGCGGTGATGGGCCTCCTCAATAATAGCCCGAAGGGTGAAGATGTGGTCGATGGTGTGGTAACCAGGGCGAAAACCAGCCTGACCTTTGGCTCTGAGTTGTCACTTGCTCCAAAACATCGGACAACAACTTGGAGAACCGTAGCATAGAGTTTGGAGAAAGAGTGGCCCACCATGATAGTCTTTAATTGTTCGGATCAGAAATGGACCCAACTTTGTGGATCGGGTGAATGATATGATGAGACCAAGTAGGAGGGAAACCCACATGAACCACCTGATTGAAAAGATCTATCAAATAGTTACCAAAGGCCTCAAAACCCTGCTTGAAGAACTTCGGCAAGAAACCTCCACATCTTATTGCCTCTTTAAAGAACCTTATTGCCTCTTTGATATTACTGTAAGTGAAGGGATTACCAGGTGGCGGAATGCCAATCTGGATAGACTGCTGCCCCGAATATCGTAAAGGGTAGAGGTGTGGGAAAAAATGGAGATAGGATCGATCACCGCGAAGGAGGGGAGTGGCGGGGAAAGACAATATGCCAGAAGGACCGAGGATTAGTCCTAAGGGAGGTGGAAAGAATATATCTGTGGTGGGAAATGAAGGATCGCTTCTTACGGTGGAGAAGGCACCGGTAGGTTGCCTTAAGAGTGGGGAAGGAGGGGAGGGCATGGGTAAAGGCATGACGGAGGCGACGGTGGAGGGATTTGCACTCTACATCATACCATTGGTTCATAGGGCAAGATTTAGTAGTACTAGTGGCCGAGGGATGGGTGGTGGAGCTGGGAAAGGATCTCAGGGCAGCCTCCCACATGGCAGAGGATAGGCATGTATACTTGGCCTCCGCACTAGGCAGGTTGGAGAAGTGAGGCTCAGAGGGGAGAAGGTCGCGAGATGTGAGATGAGTAAGTTTCGTAATCCCCATTATCAAACTGGAAGGAAATGCGAGGGGGTAGTGGGGAGGAGGGGTGGTGGTGGAGGAGGACTGGTGACCAGAGAGAAAGATAGGACTGCATGGTCGGCAAGGGGAATGGGGGAAATGGAGGAGCAGAAAAGAGGTGAGATATCCAGGCTGGCAAGGACATAGTCTACCACACTGGTGCCACCACCATGGGGACAAGTGAAGAAACGTGAATCCGGGAAGCACTCGATCCCGTTAAGGATCACCATCCCCTGTGATTCCCGAGCTGGAGGAGGAATTGTCCATAAGTTGTGAAAGGGCCATTTGTATCCTCAGAAATCCTATGCAGACCAACTGACTCTGGGTCGATCCTCTGTGTGTAGAATGTATCCTCTGATCTATCATGGAGAGGAACCTGTAAGTGCCTGGTACGGGCATTAAAATCACCCAAAATGATAACCTCCCTCTGTGGCAGAGTACTGACTAATATTGTCATATAAGTCAAAGAAAGGATCACCATTTGGGCCATTGTGAATGGCGTAAGGAGAAGATGCCGGAGGAAAGTAGCAAACTGCTATATAGAAATCCTAGAGAATCAAGGGTACCCCACTAATATGAATCCACATGTACTCTGCCAGACTCATTGGTACCGACCATCGAGATCCTGTTCTGGAGGAGTCCCTATAAAGACAGGTAACCCCACTAGAGCCCTTGACACCACCCGAACCCCGAGTCTCCTGTCTGCAAGCTGATAGCCAAAGAAAGCCAGTAATACGGGAGAGGACGAATCGGGCTCTCGTGTGTCTCTGTGATGAAGAGGATATCGACAACCCCAAGAGCATCTAACATAAGGCCAGGGGAAGACCAAAGGGAACCATTCCCATTCCAACAACTGATAGATAAGCCTCTGACCTGATACCTCTCCCACTTGGCCCGTCATTTGGGAGCCCCTTGGTGGGGCTCCCAACCAGGAGGAGGTGAGTCCCTAATAACAACATGAAGATTCTGATAACTGCCCATTTACCTGCTTTCCTCGCTGCCATAACTTGCTCCCTAGAGCATTTGAGCTCCCCAACTTGTGTCCTGGTAAGATCTTCATCAAGGAAGACCCGAGCATGAAAACAAGACCCTCTTAGTCGAGAGCTCATGACAACTGTCGAAGCTATCTTGAACGGATGAAAAGTGTGGAATCATAGCCAACCCAAGCTCTCTCTAGTGTAATGTCAGGGATCCCCAAAGTATCTGTGATAAAGGAGTTACCAACCGTCAATGGGTCCTGTGTTGGTGTGGGGGGTGGGAGACCCCTCACTTGAGGTTTAGTTCCTGTCACACCTAGTATGTTCCTCAATTAACTTGGCCTACACAACGACCTCTACCATAGCCAAAGGTGGGGGAACACTGTCTTTCCCGCTAACAACCTTGGTCCATGATTCTGTTTCCAGTTTTAAGGAAGCCTGGTTATTTCTGATTTCCTCTTGTTGAGACCGGAGGTCTACAATTTCTGCATGTAGGGCATCATTAGGGGGCTGGTATTATCCGTGTTGTTGGCTAGTTTTTCTCTCAAGATGGCATTCTCAGATTCAACATCCATGACCCTGCTAATAAGTGCGCATACCTCAGTTTGGAGTTGCTGATTAGCATTTTCAACTTTCTGGATTCGGTTGAGTAGTTCCAATAAAATGTTTGCTGTGCTGCTAGAGGTGTTACCTAGGGGATTCCCGATCGTGCTGCTGCCAGTAGGAGTTTTCGGGGCCATGATTGTAGCCAAACCACTAGGATAAATCACCTGAAGAGGGGAGAGGCGAACCAAAGAGCATCATAAGGCCTTGAAAGGTCTGCAATGGCTGCTTCTGCAAATTTACGTTTTAGTTTTTGTGCCCACGATGTTGTGTACGACGATTTTTCAGAGGGCTCTCCCTCAATAGATGCAGACCAAAAATCCAAACACAACACCCCAAATCTCCCAGAAAGACTTGGGCAGGCTCGATACCACTTGCAGCAAACAGGAGAGCAAGAAAGCGACAAGGGAGGATGAAATAAAAGGTATCGACACCTTCTCAGAACAGAAAATAAACAACGAATAAAAAACAAAGACCCACCAGTCGCAGAAGAATACAACACCGATCACCAAGCTCACAATGCAAGCGAGACTCCAACGAAACTGGCAAAAGCAACCGCAAGATAGACCACGAAATCGAGGCAAAATGATACGACCAGAAAAAGGAAATGGAAGACTGTGAATCAGTAAGGAATGGATCGAGGACAACTTTTTCTGCTTTAGATTTGTTTATCGTGGCTTGCTTATGTGAATTGTGGCTCTTATCTGCCCTTGTGCCCTCGGTCTGTGATTTGTGGTAGAGAAAGATTTCAACTTTGCAAATGGTCTATGTTATAGTAATTTAAATAAATAAGAAAATTCATTCATTCGAGGCAATTTACAAGAGAGTGGAATACATCGATATAACATAACAAATTGAATTTTGACAGTGCAGCCATGTGCAACCTGAGGAAACCCAACATTGGGGAAATTATAGACCCGAATCTTTAATGAGCATAGACCCAAACTAGGCTATACACAAGGAAAAGAGAATGTTGTAGAAGATACAAGGCCTTTACTTAGTCATGCAATATGTTGTAGAGATAGAGGGGTATAGTTGGGCTGGGCCTCATCATCCATCCAATTATTCATTCTATTTTATGTGATATACTTGATGAAGGATGAATATATATAGAGGTGGGCTATATATAGTAGAGTATAGCCAAGCCTAGCCGCCCGACTATATATTATCTCACTATATGCCATGTTCTCTCCCGCCCTTGAACTCTAGTTTTGCCAAAGACCATATAGATCTATAGGTTTCTCCCCGCCTCTCCCCTAACTCTATCTCTATCTAGCCCCAACCAACCGCCTATCCAACTATTGATGGGGATGCTCCCCTTGCCCTCTTCTCGATAGATTAATGGGTCTATGGGGTGGGGGGCCTATATGGAGTTATGGCAAAAACCTATTATCTATATCCCGGATTAGGGGTTCATCCGGAGCCTCTCGGGTTCATCCAGAGCCTCTAACTAGTTCTAACCCGGAGTTAGGGGTTCATTCGGAGCTATCCCCACATATATAAATCAAATCAAGCAGAGCATAGTGAGCATAATTTCTACATGCTATTTGGGGAGCAGAGCATAGTGATATAGAACTATGGCCACGCCTTTCTATCTCTATCTATCTAGAGGTTGAGTTGAGGACTCCCCGACGACCCCATAGTGTTATAGTACTCTCTATAGATAGCTGGCTGGGCTCTCCTATCTTTTTCCCATAACTAACTAGAGAGTGCCCCGATGGCCTACTCTATCTAGTTAGCTGGGGGAGGAAATCGAAGTCCCCCTATATGGCGCTCAACCCCTTTCTCTATACTCTATAGTTAAGGTCGGAAGGTCGGCATGCTCCTTTACTATCCATATATGGTGATAGCCATTTATATTTATAGGGGATGTTGAGGCCATGAATAGCCACATAAAACTAGGGGCCCTCGCGACCCCTAGAACTAGATGGGGCTGATGGGGAGGGCAGCTATCTATATCAAGTGGCACCCCCATAGGTAGATTATACATATACAAAGACAAAGAAGGGTGGGCTCGGTTGGCATGCATAAAGCATCATTACTCGACCACCAAGCCATCTAAAACTATGGGTGGGGGTGGATAGAACTATAGGGCACCCTTTCTCCCTATAGTTAACTAGTTCTATCTCGGTGGTGAGTCGAGTCCCCATATAGTGATTAGAATTCTACCCTTCTATCATCTATATATCAAAGCGTTAATAGATATATAGATAGATAGAGATAGAGAGAGAGAGAGAACTATGGGCCGGTTGACGTCTTTTTGCGAACCTATCTCGTCCGATTAGCCCACCCAACCCCGTTTCTCTAGATGGGCGTATGTGGGTAGGTATTGTCGAGCCTTTGTGCCAACCCCCCTTTCTCTAGATGGGCGTTTGCCATATCTACGGGGGAGGGGCCCACCCAACCTATCTCATTGAAACGGATTAGTGATTCTCCTTCCTTTCGTCTCTTGAAACTAATTAGTGATTCTCCTTCCCATCCTCTTAATCCCAAATGATAAATAAGGGCCTATCCTTTGCCCATAGTGTGATAGGCCTCTGAATCCCCTATATAGAATTAGAGTGAAGAGTGAGATAGTCTCATGAAGAGTTCCTCATTCAAATATGGGAGCATCAGTCATATCACGTAGAGAATAAGGTCTAAAGTTGATATAGCTGATCGACCCACCCCCTCCCCAGAGAAAGTTTTCAGGGCCCGACCCCCAATCTTGTCTATTGGCGCCTCGATTGGAACTTGGTTCGTGCCTACTTTGCTATGGGTACGCATTGGCCCATATCACGTAGAGAATAAGGTCTAAAGTTGATATAGCTGATCGACCCACCCCCTCCCCAGAAAGTTTTGGGCCCGACCCCAATCTTGTCTATTTGGAACTTGGTTCAGGTACTGCTTTCTATGGGTACGCACAGCCCATATCTAGTGTTCCCCATAAACAAACTCCGAATGCTCCCCGCCCCCCTTTTGAAATAAATTTGTAGGGGCTATATGGACCCAGTTATGACGCCACGGAAGAAACATTTCAATTTTTGACCATATGTAGAATTCGGAATGACCCTATCTATTGTATCAATTCTGCCCTACAATCTACAAGTCTTGGTCTTGCCCGTCTATTAGGATTTGTCCTATCTTTCCTATCTGGTTCCGTCCCCTATAGATCTTGATTGGTGTAGCCTTAGTGGGCATCAAGGCAGCTCACTATAGAAGGATAGGGCTCCCAGAAACCCAAGGAGAGGAACAATAGGACTCTCTATCAATTGAAAAGAAGGAAAGGGGCCGTGCGAGACCTAGGAAGAATCGGATAATTATAGTCAAGCCCCTCCCTTAGTTCTATAGAGCGGGGTGCCGGCTGGGAGAGAGGGGTGTGTTTCTCTAGGTTCCCCTCTGCGAACACTATGCCCTTAAACAACAAAGCCAACCGTGGGGCTCAGGAGACCCTGAGCCTACTAGAGTTAGCCGATAGGACCTCGAGAAACCTAGAGTTGATAGATGAGGCAAATAGAATAGATAGGGATGGACTAGAGAGAATAGAAACGGGGCCTCAGCCGTACACAGAGTGAAGAGTGGGGGCCGACTAGGGGAAACCAAAAACCACCTACTATCTATAGGACGGGAAGAGGAGCGAGATAGGATAGATGAGGCCTCGTGGGATTGATTCATTACTTCTGGCCTTCCCGGGAGCCCCCCTCCCCCTTCTTGCTCTATCTTATCTTCTCTCTGGCCCCTATGTAGTTCTCTCCTCCCCTGATGGGGTATCCCCCTCAATACCGATTAGATTCGGCCCTATCTATCTTTAACTATCCCATAGAACACTAGGGGCCCCACTCTTCACTCTCTGGGCCCATTCTTCACTCTCTGCTAATGGCCTATCTATATGTTTGAGTCGGGTTGCCAAAAACTAGATCTAGTTCACTATGGACCAATAGGCCTAGACATGCCATAGGGTAGGGGCATTTACGAGAGCATGACCTTATTGCTGCCCCTAGTTGGATTAGAACTATGAATCATGCTCTCCACTCTAGAACTATGAGAAACCCCTATCTATTGTTCAAGATATAGCTAGGGGATTGATCCCTATAGAGAACTCTGGAGTGTCTCGACTAACTATATAGTTTAAGCCCATAAAGATCCACCATTGGGTCGAGTGTCCCCCAAGGACGGCTCCCCCGGCCCTATCTAATCTGAACGGTCGAGCTCCCCTAGATATGGATATGGATATGCCTATAGTTCCCCTAGATTCTATAGTTCTCGGTCTATGACCAGATAGGGATGGGTTTAGGTTTCGCCCAGGGACCCCAGACCGGGTTCTGATTGGGATTAGGTGGTGTATAGGATTAGGGACTCGAAACCCCCTAGTTAGATCCATTAGCTATATGGTTGCCCAAGATTCATAGATAGGGTCGAGACCCGTTGGAATGGAGTAGGCCCTATCTAGAACGGCCCTATCTAACTACATGGGGATCGGGTTGTAGCTGACAAGCTTGTTATCTTGCAGTGGTAAAAGATTGAATGACAATATCTAGGGTTTAGGGCCCCCATTGATTCATTGATTTCCTTATGGATGTATGGCTATCATCATCCATATAAACTAGACGTGATATGATGATGACCTCATGTCAAGTTGGGTTGGACTAGTGAGGGCCAAGCATTGATTCGTATCGGTCGAGAGGTATGGGATAGAGAAAGCGGTAGGCATAAATCTATCTACCATGGGTTGCTGGCCGTCGGCTACTCCCCGCCTCCGGTGCTAGTGTCGCCTCTCGATCCCATTCCATCTAGTTAGAGTATAAAGCCGCCCGCCCCTATCACTATATGGCATGACACGGGGTATAGAGGAAAAGGATTTTTCACGGCCCGAACTCTATAGCCGGGGCCAATCTAAATATCTCGTGCACTGGACCCTCTAGTTGGGGCCCTATCTGTCTCCATATAGAGAGTTAGGGCCAATATGAATATTTGTATCGGTTGGTAGGTTTAATTCCTACTCTACTCTCCTTTGCATGTTGCAAAGGTGAGGGCCTATTAACTATCTCATACGAGACGGAGTTAACCGTCGAAGGCGAAGAAACACACTCCAACTATTGCAGTATAGTAACTTCACCGCCGAAGGTGGAGACACCTGAGAGAGGAGAGATTGGCGATTGGCGCTTGAAGCTGTAGGTGTGGCCTTGTATGATTCTAAATCCAAGCCCCAGGACATTGCATTAATGTTCGTGCTATTGCTCTGGAAGCTGTGTGCATACAACAATCTCTATGTATGTAGTCAAGCGTCGTTGGTATAGACAACGAACTAAACTACTCGGGCGTCTCTAAACTCTTGTTGAAAGCGCGAGACACCCCACCCCATTAAGGCAAGGAAGTAAACCCTCGAGACAACTGTGCAGTGTCATATAGATCTCTATAGTGAAGAGTGAGTTCAGAGTTCAAAACCATGGATATGGATATAGAGTTTTCAGAGGAGTATGAGAGAGAGAGTTTCCTCGATCTCCTTCCGTCGCTAGAGTGAGCTTGAGCCGATGGTGGAGCAGAGAAAAACTACGTGTAGAGAGTTTCATTTCCTATCTCTTATCACTATGGAGGGGAGGGAGAAGGGATGTTTAGTCCATATCGCTAGTTTTAATCCATAGTTCTCTGCTTTCAATCCATGAGTGGGAGGGAGTAGAATAATACACTTCACTATAATGTAGTGTGGTCCACTCGTGTTACGTATATATAGATGGAATATAGTCTGTCCCACCCTATTTTTTAGTAGCCTAGCCCAAAATTTGAGAGGATGGGGGACAAAGGGGCTATTTGCTCGAGGAGAGGCCCCATCTCTCTACGGGGACCCAATCCCCTATGGGGACCCAATCCCCTATCTCCCAATCGGGGGGAGTATAGCCTATTCTGTCATGTACTAGAATATACATAGGAGCAGAATAATGGGTGAGCAATATGGTCTAGAACTATACTTCATTCTATTATATACTCTGCTATCATCAACCACCCAACTCTATAGGCGATCAAGGGGAATAGAGATCTATGGGTCCGCCTAACTCTAAATCTCTTGGTTCTTTATATGGCAGTCATGTCCACGAGGCCATCTAGATAGTGATGGTGATCAATGAATTGATCTAGATTGAGGGGATTGAGTTGGGTCGGTTCTCCAGTCATGTGATGATGTTGCTTTCCTCCCCATCTTAGAAGCCCCATTTGAGTTCTCTATAGAGGGGGCAAGGTTGAAATTGCCATGTTAGATTGACTGACCATTGCCCCATCTGAATTCTCTATAGAGGGGGACAAGGTTAAGATGCCCATCCAAGCTTGACTACCGAGTTGGGAATGCCGAACCCGAGTTCTCTATAGATGCCTAATGCAAGCTCAAGATCGGCCGTTGAAGCCCCATCTTGATCTGCAAGGTTAGGTGCCCGATTGAGTGACTAATATGAGAAGCTCAATCCGAGTTCTCTATAGAGGGGGGCAAGGGCCCATTCAAGATTGATTGCCGGCCCCATTCGTGTTCTTTATAGAGGGGGGGCAAGGTTGGGATGCCCGTCTAAGGCCCACTGATTCGTTGAGAAGCCCCATCTTATAGAGAGATGGTATGGGAAGATAGGGCATCCATCGAGAGAAGCAAATTTTCCATCCAAGGGGCCCCATATCGAGAAACGAAATCTGCCATCCATAGTGTGATAGGGTGATACGGGCAAGGCCCCATATCAAGAAACTCTACTCTGTCAACCCCTTGAGGTATTTCAATGCTTCTCATGATAGGGAAAGTGGGGAATCTTAGATCGAGAAACCCGAAGATGACATGCTATATTTCCCTCCGCCCCTATCACTATGGGTTTGCCAAGGGGCCCCTCCATATGAAGAAATGTATGTCATCCATAGTGTGATAGGGGGTGAGTTTTACGGTTTGTGCATCTACCGATTCCCCCTCCATCCGACAAATTGAATCTGCCATGTTATGCAAGCCCTCATTTTCCATAGGGGCAATGTAGGGTATAGACTTGGAAATGAGCATACATACAAAAATTAGGGTGGGTGGGTAGGGGGAATCTAGGAAAGAACTCGAGAAGCTGAATAGGAAATGCATTTAAAACCCTACTCCGCCTCCCCGGGGTATAGCGATAGAGATGGTAGTGGGCAAGGTTGGGCCCCCATCCTCCTATCACACTATGGGGCCCGAGAAACCCTCATCTCGAGAACGACCATCTCTTATCGAGAAGATCGGGCATCACTCGAGAAACCCAAAGATGACATGCAATGCGATCCCTAGTTTGAAGCGTGAATTTTAACTTGACCATCTACCATCCATAGTGTGATAGGGGGATAGGGGTCCTCCCTTGTTTATGAAGTGCATCTCCAATCACCCTCATCGTCAATGCAAGCTTGTTTAAGCCTTTCACATGTCATAGGGATGATTGTTTCCTTATCATGGTATGAAGCGTAGAGAGTAGAGTGGAGGCATAGATCGACGCGTTGATTTGCCATCCATAGTGTGATAGGGAAAGGGGCAAGCTTTGCATTCGGGAAGATCAACCGGGGGCAAGGTTGAGAACCCGGTATCGACCATCGGCCTTTCCTACCTTGTCGGCGTGACTAGCAAGGCTGAGAACCCGTATTGAGATTTTGGGCATCTTGACTACAAGGTTGAGCGCCGCATGATTGCTTGGTTCGGAAGCCCGATCCGAGTTCGTGGGGCAAGTCTTGAGCCCGATCGAGCTTGATTGTTGTCCAGGAGTCTTAGAACCCATACTCAGGATCACTAACCAGCTCCACCCCGAGTTTTTATAGCGAGGGCTTAGAGCCTGTTATCAAGTTTTGCTTGGCTCCATCTTCGATTTGCAAAGATGAGTGTCGATCGATTGTCGGACCTAAACCGAGTTCTCTATAAGGGGTAAGGTTAAGAACCCTGTATGAGCTCATGCATTTGCCATAATGAAGAGTGGGGCAAGGCTCAGTGCCTAGTTGAGAAGCCCAACTCGAGTTCTCTATAGCGGGGCAAGATTAAGACCCGTCAAGGTGGGTGCCCGGATTTAGGCTCATTGACCGGTATGAGAAGCCCAACCCGAGTTTGGGGGGTTGAGTACCCATTTTGAAAATTGCATCTGCCGTCCGAATAGTAGATCTCGAACTTACCGTTTATCTCTCGAGGCCATCCATAAGAACTACCATAGTGTGATAAAGCGAGGTTCCCTCGATCTACCGTCCGTTCGTTTATGGATCGGGGATAGGGGCAAGGGTTCTTGCTTATTTGACAAAGTGCATCCGAGTTCTCTATAGTTGACTTCACGGGTTTGAACCTTTATCGCCAATTGTGCAAGAATTCCTATCCGGCCCCATTTGCCATAGTGTGACAATGAGGCAAGGTTGCCCCAGGTGTTTGAGATTTGAGGGGAAGATTGGGCATAGATCGCAAGATTGAATTGTCAATGCAAGCCCACCTTGATTTTCTATATAGAGAACTAGATAGAGGGTGCCCGAGAGATCGGGCTACATATAGATAGAGAGGTGGATAGTCATATGACGTAGTCGAGTACCCCTAGCCCCTATCTGCTCTACATGTAGGGGATACGGGACCCACTTAGTTCAAGTCCGGGTTGGTGGGGGAAACCCAACTATCATTCTGGTTGAGTTACTATCCCTTGAGTCCATACCGAGCATCTCCGCCTTGGGACTACCTTTGCCTGCTAGCCTATCATCCAATAATAACATATAGTGGCCCATATATAGATGCGGGGCTCCCTATCCCCTTTCTTTATAGGTTGGTTGATGGTTGGGTGGGGCATCCCCACCTCTCTATAGATATTATGGCTAGGTGTTGGCTAGATTTTTGCATAGCATCAAACCTAGGCGATCATGAGATAAATCTCCCTCATTTAAGCTGGTGAGGCTCCCTTATCGATTTGTCAATAAAAACGTGTTATTATCTATCGGGGTTTTACTTTAACCACATGGTTCATGAACCATAACTAAGAAGTTCTGCAGCAAGTAAGCAGCTGTTCAAGAAAGGAAGTATTTTATAGAAGAAAGAAGTAAAGGAAATACAAAGAAGAAATGGGGAAGATGTGCATCCCAATTAGTAGATAGCAGAGCTAATTGCATGCACATAGAAGAAACTTAATAGATATGAACACATAGAATTATAAAACAAAGGCAGCTCTAGATTTAGATCTAAAATAACACAAAGTTTATCAAGAGATCTAAGATTCAAAGCAAGAAACACAGTACACCGTGACACAAAGTTCTCTAGAAACCTGCTCTTTTGTATTCCTTTGCTCCAAGTTGCTCTCAAAGGTTCAAAGACAGTCTAGAACACAGGATTACTGCTTACAAATTCTGATCGATCATTAACCCGGAGGTTCTTCTCCTACTTATAGAATGTAGGAGGGAAAGTACAAATGGAAAACTCAAACTGAACTGAAACATAAACAAGTAACGATGACATTTGACAATCATCCTCAACTATCTTCTCCTTAAGTGACACATGTATCACTTAACTAATAGAATGGTTCCACATGACTTTAAGTAATGGTTGCAAAACCAATAACTTAGAAGTTTTACAATTTCATCCGGGAACATAGAAAATAGAAGAAGAAAGAAATAGAAGAAGCCATGCCAGCTGTAACATTTATGTCTTCTTCTTATTCTGATATCGGATATATTTGTCGAACATGTAATTCAACATCCTCCATCTGTTTTAGCCACTGCTTGTTTCTCTGTCCTGAACTGCAACAACCCTTCATTCAACACTTTGATGCACGATTCCACATCTTCCAAGCTTGGCCCAAACCTCGCAATGTCCGCCTGTAGCGCCACCAGTCTACTGATAGAATTCATCGTGAAAGGCTTGGTAGCTTTATCAATTCTCTTTTGTACCATCAAAAGAGAACCTTCCAGGGAATTAGGCACCTTAGTTGAGACGATCCACACGTATGAAGTGACATTCCCGTCCATTATCTCTTCAGTGAAAGAAATGACCTTTGTCTGGTAAATCTGATGTTCTACTCTCAAGTGCCTGCATCCTCTTTAGCAAAACTCTGCAGATTTCCAAACGGAAAGATACTGCAAACTCTAGCTGCTTCCCCTTCTCGACTGATCCGTCCAGTGCTGCAATAACATTCCTTGCAATCAATACATCTCCCGGCAGCTTGTTGATCTCGGCCAAAATACTCAAGTTACTCTCTGCAACTGTATTCATGCCTTCTATGTTTGCCATCAGTTGCTTTAGTTGATTTGCTGCATCGTTCATAACCTTTAGGCGGGCTGGCACTTCCCCAAGTTGTATAGAAGCTTGACGAATAATCAAATCCTTCCATTCGTCAATAGCCTTTACTTGATTGCTTGCGTCCTCCATTTCCTGCATAAGATGATCACTCACCTGCTCTGAAATGGGTTGAAGGGAAGGTTTAACAACCTTGGCTATGATCTCACATAATTGAGATACTTGCTTCTGCAACTCTTCTTTCTCCGCCTTTTCACTGTCAAGCCTAAGGAATAAAGCATCCACCAATGTCTGCGTGTCCTGCTTCAATCCTTCAGTGGTGGCTTGACCGAGGGGCACTTTGGTCACTGTCACATCTTCCGCCGTGAGCTCCTCTATCTTTCCTTCTGCTGGAATTGATATCTCAACAAACTTCTCTCCCAAATCCTTGATGATCAACCTAGAAGTTGCTTTGGCAACTTTAGGCCTTCTGTCTCTTCTCGGAAGCCAACCATTCCGAGAAGTTACATCTTGGAGGATGAGAAGTCGTTGAGTGTACTACCATCTTCCGCTCTGCATTGTCTCCGTCAGAAAGTGCCACAGTGTTATGGCTGCCATCTTCTGAGTCATCCAAGGACAAAGCCCTTTCGAATTCTGCCATCTGCAGCTTCAACGTATCCTCTGGAACAGGCGTTGAACGAAGTGGCTGAGGGGAGAAGATGAATGTCGCTGGATTCAGTGGAGGCATGGAAGCATCTTCTTCTTTGTGCGCTGATAGTTGGTGAAGCATTGGATATTGGAGAAACCGGAGTTAAAGTCATGGTGTAGAAGTGATCCTCTCCTTGGATTGAGATCTTCTATGCACTTTCAACTTCTCGACTTTCGTGTTGCTTTCTCCTCTGTGCTTTCGCTTGAGGGAATCTTCTGCGCCGAAGTTGCCCGTGACTTGATTCATCAATGCTTCATCAAGGCAATATCCCTTAAACAAGAAACGGTTTGAAGTATTCACCAACACAACTCTCGACCTTTCTTCATCTTTAAGATCCGCAGGTATCCTCGCTAGTTCAAAGTCGAACACTTGCTTTGCTGATAATCCGCTGAAATCTTTGTTTCTAACCTCGTACTCACTTTTGCACTTCATCCAGAAATCTTCTAATGAAGGCACATGTGCGTACTCCTGGGAGATTGTCTTCCTGGCTACTCCAAATGGATCGAAGTTTAGCCGTGTAGGGAAGAACTCTTGCTCATACTCGGATAACATTTGTGCTTCCATCCCTCGAGCTCTATGAATGCTAATGCAGCTGTAATATCCCACAGTGATTGGGAAGAAGCCCGTAGACTTGTGCCGCTTTGACTGAAGGTCGTGTAACTCCACAAGTTGCCTGCTCAGCTCCATGGCGATCAATCTATCATTCGGATACCTAGGCATCTTTATTGGTTCTCCAGAAAAGCCCGTAACCCTGAGGTATGTGAAATCTGCAAATTGAATGAATAGACTGCCAATCTTGGACACAGCTTCCCACGCTTCCTTGCTTACCCTGTTGGCCTTCAAGTCTTTGTCTAGCCTGCAGATGAAATCGTAGAAGTCATCGTTGATCACTTTGAAGTCTTTCTCGCATGCAGGTGCAGTAAGTTGTGGGTAGCACTCGAAAATGGGGTCCTTGGAAAGAACACCACATCTATCCAGCTTGGAAAAGATGCCTTGTGAAGCTGCAGCATACACCAAGTATGAAGTCATCTTGAAGCTGAAAGTACGCTTTACGTTCCGGAGTTGTTCACCGATGTTGTTGCTAATAATTTCCGACCAATTGATTATAGAATCAACCTTGTTGATTTCAATGGTCTGATGAAAGCATACATTCATGTATGAGAGAAAGTGTAAGCATTCGCTTCGCCATTCATCTGCATAGCAATTTGACGACATCATCTACCCTCCGCACCAAATTGGACCGTGGTAGAGTTCTCGGGAACTTTGAAGTAGATCTAGGCTTCTTCATGTATCGGCTATTCATTATGCTCACGCAATTAGCTCTATGCTTCTCCCATCTATCATCGCCGCATCCCGAATGCTAATAGAAGTCACAATAATTGATGAACTCTGCGTCAAACGAATTATTGTCTTTCCTGAAGCATCACGCACTGATCTGGATGAAGGATGATAAGATCTAGCACACTCCATCACGAACTCTGGCAATTGGGTTGTACATGGAAAAGCTGCAGCTCGGATAATTCCACTGCTTTTAACCGCACGCATGAGTGAAGTCTTTCCCGCTCTGGATCTATCAATCAAATCGGCAAGAGGTTCCAAGCCAAGATCTGTGTCTCCATATGTCTGCAAGTTTGGAAGCAATGCCTGACTCCATCGTGCTTTCTTTTTCATCTCCCTTCGTCATGGCTTTGTCTATCTTCGTCTGAATAATTCTTTTTCTTCTTACTTGGCCGAATTTCTTCAAAATTGGTGCAGATCTGGACAATTCTTCAGATTTGGAGGATATATGTAATGTATTGGACATTGATAAAAGCTCCTTTTCCTTTGTAAAGCACTGTATTGAATTCTTGCAATTTATTCAGACAAAAATGGCCACCGGAGAATGAATAGTGAAATTTAATTGTAAAAATCTCTACTTTTCAAGCCTGCTGCCCCAAAATTTGGTTTTTAATTTGCACATAAAGAGAGCATGAATCCTTTCAACAACACTTGAGCACCTGTAACACATGCAAACAATTATGCAGACAAAGATCAACCTCCTTCAAAGCATGCGCCAAATCTGGAAGCTTTTAGCCTTGTTGTCACCTTGTCTGAGCAAAATCCTTCTTCTAATGGGGGCGCACTTTTCCACTCGGCTGCAATTCTTTACCTGTGATTTGAATAATTCACCCATATGGCTGCCCATGCTTATATAACCTTCACAATTCTATAATTAATAATTGCCCTAACCATTAAATGTAATTAATTAATTAAAAATCATGCTTTTCTCTTTTAAAAATAGCATGTTTAAGGACAGCCATCCAATAAATTAAATTAATCTAATTTAATCCTTCACACATCACTTCACTTAAGCTTCACAGTGTGCTTTGACCATAGCCACTGAAAATAGAAATTAATTTAATGTTTTAATGCCTTTAAAAACATTAAATAACTCCTAAATGGGGCGCACTTTTTGAGAGGAAGGGGGCAGCCACTAAATAAATTAAATTTAATGTTTTTTAATCCTTTCTTTTATTTCCTCTTTGACTTGTTGACTTCCTCCAAGCTTGGGCGCACTTTTTGAGAGGAAAGATTAATTAAAATAATCAATTTAAGTCTTCCATCATCTCACCAAAGGGGGCGCACTTTTTTGCACATATAATTCTATTTTTAGGAATTTTTCCACAATGGGATTCTTTACCCTGCAAGGCAGGCACCAAAATCCCATGATCCACTTAAGTGATTTGACTTTGACAATGGGATTATTTACCTCGCAATATGTACCGCTAAAATCCCATGATTTCACTTAAGTCACTTTCCTTTTATTTTATCATGGGAATTTTCACCCTGCAAGGCAGGTAATAAATTCCCGCCTGCCTGCGGCCTCTAACTTTCCCACTGCAGCTTAAGTGAATTTTATAACATGGGAAAAAGTACCCTGCTAGGCAGATATAAAATTCCCACCCTACTTGTGGTTTCTATTTTTCCCATTGCAGCTTAAATCCTTTGTTTTCCAAAAATGCGCCCATCCCCGCAGGGGCTTTTCCGTGCACGACTTCGCTTTTTCCCGGTGATCCAGACCTCCGATGGTGACTTCCTTCGGGCATAATGTGCGTATATGTTTTCCAGTTGCTCCAGACCAAAAATCGGGCTTACCCGGCAAAGGAATTGCTTCTAGAGAAATTTCACAGAAAACGAAACGGGACAACACAAAAACATGAAAAATTGCCAAAAGTCACAAATAAAGCCCAAAACTTATTCCAAGTTAAAACCCTTCTAGTACATAAGAGTAATGACATATTCGATCATAACAGAGTTAAAACGGAGCGCAAATAGCCTCATACGGGGCTCAAAATAATTAAATACAAATTTCCGCAGACAAATCCCGACGACAGAATATAACAACTTTGGGCATTTGGGTATTTGGCGAAAAAGGCTAATATGTCTCTTTGGGAATATCTTGACGCAATACAAGAACTTTCAGGCAATAAAAACACAAAACGGCCCATTATTTTAAAAGTATGAAAATTTTTCGGATAGGGTAGTACGCAGATTTTGAGGTGAAATCGGGTGACACCACTAGGATAGTTCTATCCCTAACAATATATTCTATGGCCGACGTCCCCCTCCCCCTCTCTATTATATCTTCTCTATTTGGAGCTTCACTATGGATCTTATTTCTCTGGCAACGCTCTAGCCCCTCTAATGGCGGCTCCATATGTTATTTGGGCGTGCCCCACCAACACTATGATATGTGGGGCAGGCCCCTATCTATCTAGGTATTGGCTCGGTGGGTTCTAGTTCGAACGGGCCCATGATGACTATTAAGACAAGATCACCCAAACCTCAGGCCTCTCTACCACTCTTTCAAGATTGGTGGGAGGTTGGGCTAAGATTGGCAAGCCTATCTAACTACAAGCCTCGTTGCCTTTCCTTTCATATCTGGGGAGCTTGACGAAACCAAGAATAGCCCAACCGCCTTCCCTCCCCGCCTTGTCCATTCTACGTGACACAATTGAACCGGACATAGCTGAACTCTATCTGGTTGGTGATATAACCAGACCAGTCATCAGTCATATATTGTATAGAATAGATGGATGGATGAATGATGCCTTTCAATGAACTATGGCGACCCGAGTGACTCTATAGACGCCCTGGGGTAGGCGATAGATTGAGGGAGACTCTCGAGAGTCCCTTATCTAAATATGGGTCACCCTTGTCCCCTGAACTAGATTCTATATATGGCTCCCCGACCCATAGAGAGAGATACAGGCAGCCAGAGCTCTTGAGAATTGAATTTGTAAACCATGTATACATATAGAATAGAGTTGGAGATAGACCCCCATAGTTGGATAGGGCAGTTCAGTTGTATCACATCTATGATGATATAGATATTTGAGATTTCTCTATTAATTAGTAGATAGAGAGATACGGGGCAGCCATGAGACAATATCCCAATATCCATCCCATCTAGAGAGAGGCTCCTCCATCCCATTGAGAGAGAGTCTCCTTCATCCCATTTGGGGCCAATCTCAATGCTCTCCGATATGGCAATGAGAGAGGGTCCAAGAGGAAGTGGGCAACTATCTCCTCAACTATCTCCGAAATGTAAGACACACTCAATATGTTGTAAATATCTTGAACTCAAAGAAAATAAATCTTCTTCTTCGTTATTCAATGATGAATTACAATGCTTCATAAATAATAAAATAACTCCGAACACGAGTTGCCAAGCAAACTCTAACTATCTTTGACTAAATCTATTTTAGGTGGCAAAATTTACTATTTTTAACAGTTTACTAGAACCTGCTATACTTAATAAGTACACATGCTTATTTGTACGAGCACGAAATTTGCCGCGCATCTTCTAAATGCCTAAATTAGAGGAATTGCCAACTCTCTAACCTAGTACACATTAAAGAAACTAAAATTAAATAATGCCCTAAAATAGGAAAAAACTGAACTATAACTTAAATCCTAATTTTCGGCCTGTACATGGCAGATTTCGGGCGCAAAAATGTGCTGAAAATGGGTCCAAATGGCAACGCTTGATTGACTTTTACATTCGTCTCGTGAAAACAAGTGGTTTTAAAAAAAAAAGACTCAAACGGACACCTGGATCAAAAGATATGACCTTTTCAAGTTTTTGCTAAAAATAATGCATCACTCCTCCATCCCATTTGGAGCCAATCTCAATGCTCTCTGATATGGCAAAGGGAGAGGGTCCGAGAGGAAGTGGGCAACTATCTCCTCAACTATCTCCTTGGGCCTATAGATTATATAGGGACCCCCCTCACTCGAACTCTATATCGCACTCTTCACTCACTCTCAACTCTAGATCTCTCTTTAGTTCTAGATCTTCACTCTAGTTCTCTCACTATATCTCTATCTCTCTCGTAGTTCTATATATCTCTCGTAGTTCTAGATCTCACTCGAATGAGACTATCTAGTTATAGTTCTCTATCTAGATCTCTCTCTAGTTCTCTATCTAATTCCCACTCTTCACTCTCAATTTGTATATTGTTAGGACTGCAGTCCCATTGACCTACTTTTGTGGTCATTCGTTGGACATTAATATATTTATCTTATCTTATCTCTCTCTATATGGGGAAGTGATAGGAAAAGGGAAGAGCGCTTGACCGACTCCCCTCTCCCTTTCTTCCGCGGGTAAGGGGCCTTGCTGCAAGGCACCTCCCTATAGAGAGATATGGGACATATGGATCGGATTGTGCTTTGATGGTATATATCTATATATGGGGCCGGGTGACTTTCATATAGAATTGGCACTGATTGCACCATATATATGTATAAATATATCTGGTCCCCTAACTAGAACTATATGGGCCCGACGGGACTATATGCTATGCCCGGCCGGGCCATCGGCACATACATAGATAGGGGTCGGTTGCATGACTGATGATATAGAGATATAGGGACTCTACTCTCTATAGCTGGGCTGGGCTAGGCCAGATATAGATATAGACGGAAGGATCCTCCGCGGTCCCCCTCCCTGAACTATCTTATCTTATTATCCGTTCCCGACTCATCGACCGGATCCGAGGAATGCCAAACCGGAATCAATCCAGCCAGATACCGGGAGGGACTATCACGAGTTACATACTCATCAGTCTCAATTCAATGGTGTGCCGGTTTGAGCGAGGGTCTTTATGTCTAATGATAATAGATAGATGGCCGTGGGTTCAATTCGTCACGTACAGAACGGTAGATGTAAATCGATTCTAAATGAATAGATGGCCGATGGTCGTGGGTTCAACGTGGAGAGCCGTTGGCCCTATCTATATATATCCGAGGGCCAGGGCCATTAGATTAGGAGAGCCGGGGCCAGGGCCTTTACTCCTTTACTAGGTTTGGTTCATCGAACTAGGTTGGTTGGTTGATCGAGGGCCCTGTGGAGATTCTATACAGTTACAGTCGGCACCCCCACCCTCTCTATATATCATATCTATATGGCGACGGCCTACTCTATAGAATATAGATATATATAGCTGGGAGAGGCCCCCTATCTGGTTGATCGCTCTTGATTGTGCCGAACGGTGAAGTGATTGTGCCGCTACGGTGAAGTAAGTGATTGCCAGAGAATATAATATATAGGGCGGAGCCCCATCCGTTTATTGTATTAATTGAACCATCGATGAAGAAGTTATCTCCTCCAACAATCTGGGGGGGGGTTGATGAGTGGGCGGAAATGGGTTGGTCTAATCGGGCCACCCCCCCCCCATATAGAGAGGGCCCCCACCCCATAATCGATAGTCGTCCGCATATTATCTCCGAACAGATCTTAGATCGAGATATCTAGACATCATTTCTTGCATCTTTAGATCGCACGCATGTTACGTATATAATCAATCATATAATACCTCTATATACGACTAGTCATATATATATATATATATATATATATATAATACGACTAGTCGATCGGGTGGTGCCACCCATGCTATGTATATAATCCATATCCATCCATTGCAAGCCTATAGCTTTAGGGCCACCCCTTTCTCCCCTCTCTATCTATATGGGGAGAGGGACAGGGACACCCCGTCCCCATTCCTTCATGAGAATGTCGTTGGCCTATATCTCTCGAGGGCCCCTCTCTCTCCCCCTTCTCTATAGGGGAGAGGGGGTCGAGTCCGGTAGGATAGGTAGGACTTCTCTTTCGGTATGTTGCTCTAGAGTAGAGCGAGGGAACGAACGGAGTGGGCGATGTTGGATTTTTTACGTATTCGTATTTATCTAGTAATCAGTTTGCTAGTCTCTTTGATCCTACTTGGTGTTCCCTTCCTATTCACTTCCAATGGTTCAACTTACCCGGAGAAATTGTCGGCCCACGAATGCGGTTCCGATCCCTTCGGTGATGCCAGAAGTCGTTTCGATATACGATTTCATCCGGTTCCCATTCTACCTATTACCCCCGATCTAGAAGTCACCTCCTTTTTCCCTTGGGCAGTCTCTCCCAACAAGATTGATCTGTCCGGATTTTGGTCCATGATGGTGTTCTTATTGATTTCGACGATCGGATTTATCCATGAATGGAAGAAGGGTGCTTTAGATCGGGAGTAACCAATGATTGATGGGCAATGAATGATGAGGCAACGGGGGGGGAAGGACGGGAAGAGCGATGCCTACATTCAATCAATTGATTCGTCATGGTAGGGAGGAGAAACGGCGCACAGACCGTACCCGAGCTTTGGATCAATGTCCTCAGAAGCGAGGAGTACGCCCGCGCGTTTCGACGAGAACACCAAAAAAACCTAATTCAGCTCCACGTAAGATAGCCAAAGTACGGTTGAGCAATTGGCTTGATATCTTTGCAATCATTTCAGGCGAAGGTCATAATCGACAGAACATTCTATGTGATGATTAGTGGAGAGTGAGAAATCCGTTGGGTTTGAAATCCCATCGTATTCGGGGAGTCAAGGATTCGCTGGGAATTCCGGGTCGGAGAAGGGGCAGATCGAAATATGGCGCGAAAAAGCCCAAATCGAATGAGAGACAGAGCTAGATCCTTTCCTCTATTCCAACATTCTAGATTCTGCCAGCCCAGCCCAAGACGTCAAGATTTTTAGTAAAATACTTTCAAAATAGCTTAGCTTAGCTGGGAATTGAGCGAACCTATTCACGATTCCAGCCGGGGGGACCCAGATACTATATAGGGCGGAGGACGTTGCCTGCATTGAGATCTAAAACTCGTCGTCTACTTCCGGGAAATGTTTGGAACAAGAGACTGACGAGGATACAACGCCGCATCCTTTGAAGATTAAAGAACAAGAGATCTATTGGGAAGAATCTGTCTCTGGAACAAAATTTGAACAATTATCTCAAATCAGAAGCCATACGAAAGTTGTCTCCCTTTCATGAAAATCTACCCATCACAAAGATGCACGGAGGGACAAAACGAGCTTCATATATACCTTTATCACTTATTCCGAAACAAGATATGACGTCATCTTGGTTCATCACCATTTCTGCGAAATATTTCCTCAAGTGAGGTAACTTATAAGTCACCGAAAGATCCGTGTGAATAATGAAATGGTCAACATGACTCGTTTTCAAGTGTCCCGTGGTGATCCAATCCCTATTGGAGAGAATTCCGTCAGAACGAGAAAAGTGAGGAAATATTCCTATATCGGAGGATTTGTCGATCAAATCGTGGGAAAATGTTGTAATCACCCGCAAGGAATGTGGAGAAGAATGAGAAAAGGATGGTTCAGCCTTGTAGAGAAGAGACAGGGGTGCTGCCTCTTACTCAAATCCTTGTTATTGCAGCGGTTATGCTCGTGGTGTCGTTCCATGCAGGAGAAAACCTTAGAGGGGAGAAATCCTGTATTAAAAGGAGGATTATGCTTGGGCAGCTTGTTCGCCGAGCACGAAAAAATGAAGAGAAATTTGTATTATTCCTTATTAATGAAGAGAAGGGGCGCCACTTGTCTATCAAGTCTCATTGTCAATAACGGAAATTTGTGTCGTGATTCAACCTATTGGTTTGAATCCCCCTCCAGAAATCTCCTCCAAAGAAGTCCCCTTTGGGAAATCCCCTCTAAGAAGAGAAGAATCGAAAGTAATAGAAGAATAAAAAAAATAGAACTACCTACTCATTACTTGGAGGTCAATCATATAACACCGAAAGTTGTGGCCCCACCCCGCCTCTTTACCCCATGATGGGGGATAGGGGAGTCTAGATAGGGGGTGGTAGGGAGATATAGCCCGCCCTAGATCTATGTTATGCACCAAATGAAATGGAGCGTAGTGAGCGACAACGAACAACTTTCCTTTCTATAAGACGGCTTAAGAAGTCGTCTTGAGACCTCAAGAGACCTCTTTACTTCAATAAAGAGTCATATACGTTGGTGTTGGTTATTAATGATAATCGATTGGCCAATTGGCAGCAGTTATCCGGATCCAGTTGGGGATCTATCTCGCCCATCCATATATGATGAGGTTGATTGGTAGGTTATATACCGGAGTTAGAAGTTATATACATTCCATATTCATTTGTTTGAGAACAATGAACAGATGCACCCATACGAGAGATAGGGCTGCTATATTGTATTTCGATGGGGGTGATTTATGGATGAAACGCGTTGTCTCTATCTCCTCACCGATAAGAAAGCGCAATTGACAGTCGGGTGAGCCATCATGATGTATCGATACAAATATAGAAATATGACCGACAACTTACCCTCACCATTATAGTTTTAGATGTCCCGAAATGACGATGATGTCGCCCTTCCCTTTATTAACTCGCTCCCTTAGCTGCCCCTCTGCGTATCCACCAATCCCCATGGCCGATGCCAGCCGCACTTTGATCACGGGCAACGCAGGTCTGATCTGAAATGTTCGTGAGAAATGCCCCGCTTGGATATTCACCTATCGACACGACTCCCATAATTTCCCCACCCGGGCTCGGACTGATTGGGTAGAATCGTGAGTGCTTAGAGTCCCCACCGATTATCAAATAGGAAAATACCAAATACAATTAGTGCGGGTGGGGGAAATAAATTAGTGGGGAGGAGCTCGCGCTTGTGTGGGATTTCCAATGAATGCCAAAACTATGACTCTATATGGGGTGGGGGCGGGAAGAAGCATGAGAGGGAGTGGGAATAAAGATACATACGGGAACCCCTGGTCCACACTTTGATTCCTCCACACTCCGATTCCTATTTCCCTTCTCTCAGAGTCTTTATCGGGATCTTGGGAAAGTTATATAGAGTAGGCCATTAGGATTGGACCGGGACTACGAAGAGACGAACGTGAACACGGGTCACCGGCAAGCCTGCCCCGTCTTGATCGGCCCCCTTGCTCCACCATATATAGATAGGGGTGAATACTCCACAAGTATATGTGGAGAGCGATCAGATTGGCCCCAACTATGTATATCATAGATCCTTCATGTTGATGTTTCTTATAGCTTTCTACCTCCCGTTCGTGCCATCTATAAGTGTCCCAACCCCCCTTTACTCTACAAGCTCCCTTCACTCTTCCTTCTCAGTGATTACCAGAATGGACTATGTTGCCCATTACCATATGGATAGATAGGGAGAACCATCTACAAACGACACCAACATTCGCTCAACCAGCTACTCCCTACTCTATAGAGTATGGTTGCTCATTAAAAACAACACCGCACCCATGCGTAAAATAGAAGCCTCGCTCGGGCCGCATACATGATCGGTAATCGTTTCATGCTCGTCATATATAGATATAGGGCCATAGAATATGGGGCTCTATATATGGGGGGAGTCTAGATAGGGCTCGATCGGCCGCCAATCATGTCACATACATAGTTTGGATGGACCATGGATTAGATAGTGAGGCCATGCCATATACGTTAACATGAGAGAGACATAAATGTGATGAAGATATAGAGAAAGAACCGTCTAGACTAGAGCGATGTGCCATAGTCTAGTGATGCCCTTAGATATATGTATGGGCCATAGTCCATCCATACCATGGGCTCAACCTAGATATCGATAGGGTGCTCGTTTGACCCTATCTATATATATGGGTGCCTATTCGATTTCTATTTCTATGCCAACCGGATGACAATGGTCCGCAACGAGCCGACCCCTCTCGTTGTCGATATAGTTCTATTTAGGTTAGGGCTACTATAGAGAGGAGAGTCCACTACTGCCCACTACTATAGGGGTTGATCCATTGGGGACCAGCTGACCCTCTCTTTCCCATATAGATATATAGATCTCTATATATCTAGGGGCCCACTATGGAGAGCCATATCTAGAGAATTGTCGAGCCATCATCGAAATCTGACCTAAAGTGAGCGCAAAAATGATCGAGATATAGAAGATCTATGAGGGGGCTAGGGGTGGGAGAGTCCCTAGGCTCTATATAGAGGGCCCCCTCTACTCCCCTCTCTTGCCCATATCTAGAGAATATAAGGGCCCACATATAGATAGGTGTTGGCTAGATTTTCTCGCACTGCCTAAAAACCAGCATCATGAGATAAATCTCCCTCATTTACCGGTGAGGCTCCAGTGTAAGATGTTTATCAATCTAGTACGTATGAAACTTAATAACTATTTGTGGGGGTTTTACTTTAATCACAAATCTCATGAACCATAGCTTAGCAATTCTGCAACAAGTAAGCAATTGTTTATGAAGTATTTGCAGAAGGGGGAAATAATGGAATTTGGGAAAAAAGAAGGAAGATGTGTGATTCAACCAATAGTTCTCAGAGTTGGTCTCATCCACATAGATTAAATAAACAAATGGATCTCACAAAATTCAAAAGTAAAGGAAAAGAATAGCTTCTAATCTAAATCTCAGATAACACAGTTTATCTAAAAGAATTCAAATAGAAGCAAGAAGCAAATCACCGTAGACACAAAGTTCTCCGTAAATCTGCCTTTTATTCAATTCTCTAGCTCTCTAGTGTCTCTAGATTTTACCCTAAAATCTGAGACTACCCATTTGAAATTTTTTTCATTCTTTTTAATAACGGGTCTTTTCGTGTTTTTATTGCCAGAAGATGTCTGTATTATGTTAGGATATTCCTAGTGACTCATATGAGCCAATTTCGACAAATACCTAGCTGCCCAAACTCATTTTATCCCTCCGCCAAGTTTTGTCTGCGGGAAATTTTTATTTAATTATTTATTAAATAAATAATGCTCCGGTTGAATCTGTTGAAGATTTGCATGCCAATATTCACTATCTCATTAGGGTTTTCACCAAGAATGAATTCAGGGCATTATCTGCAACTTCTGACAACATTTTTCGCTTTTATTTATTTCTTTTGCGTTTTCTCCGGTTTTCTCTGTTGTTTCTCTGTGAAATTCCCCTAGGTCAATTCCTCCGCTAGTATAGTCTTTTTAATTGCTTAAAGCATCCGGAAATCATCTATCGACCATAGTTACTGGGACGGCGGGACGGCAAAAATTTCTAAATTTTGGGGACAATGGGGACACTGATTAAAAATATATAAATATTTAAAATAAAAAGATATAGTGACTAAATTATATAAATAAGCTGAAATAAAACCATTTGAGATTTAAATAAGGTGAAACTTGAACTCATAAACATCAAATACATTCCTTAATACTATAATATCAATATGTTAATGTCATAAATTGAAAATTCATAATACATATTTGAAATTTGAATATGAGACAAGCTGAAATTTGAAATTTGAAATATATTAATATTACAAAATATAAAAGTAAAACCATTCTAAATTACGATTGATCAAGTGACAATAGCTAATATTCATATCATTAATCTCATAGCCAAATACACCAACAATTGTCTATTGTCAATATTACAAAAAAAGAGGACAACTACAAGTATCGGCGTAAAAATCGAACTGCATCTCAAGCAATATCCATGAACTCTGGCCTGGTACTAGCATCCTCGTCCTCAAAGGTAAGCCCAATCAATCCTCACCGCAAGATTGTCCTCTCAACCCGCCTCGGCTCTCGAGATCTACATCCCACCGTAATGCCGAGTCTGTTTGTACTCAGTGTCTTGCGATCTATAAGACGCAAAGCACGTGTACAGACTTCAAGCTTCTCCGCTCTTGCAGAGGTAAGCCTATTTCTCTTAACGGAGTGTGTCCAACCATACGTAGACCGGGCTCCTCTCTGAGGCAGAGGAGCTAGAAACCTGGGAAAGGAGGCGAATGGCAAGTGGTCGCAGCAATCCCGGGAAGCCCATACAATCGCCACCAACTCACCGGCTTCTCCTGTGCTAATGTTACCCGTCTCGCCTTTGCTTGATGTTTTGCACCCATAAGTTCGGTGAAGTGAGCCACTCCATTCGAGACTTAATACAATATTTAGACTTTGTGCCAATACATGTGTTATTTGCATTGGATCTTTCTTACGTTAGATCTGTGTGTTTGTTCTGTTGAATTTACTTCTGTTTTATTGTCATTTATTCATCAAGTATTGCTTTGCTCGTTTATGTAAGTAGGTTTGGCTCTGTTATTTAGGAGTTATTTAATGATTTTAAATACATTAAATCATTAAATTAATTTCTATTTTCAGTGGCTATGGTCAAAGCACACTGTGAGGCTAAAGTTAAGTGCTGTGTGAAGGATTAAATTGGATTAATTTAATTTATTGGATGGCTGTCCTTAAACATGCAATTTTTAAAAGAGGAAAGCATGATTTTTAATTAATTAATTGCCTTTAATTGTTAGGGCAATTATTAATTATAGAATTGTGAAGGTTATATAAGCATGGGCAGCCATATGGGTGAATAATTTAATTCACAGGTAAAGAATTGCAGCCAGGAGGAAAAGTGCGCCCCCATTAGAGGAAGGATTTTGTTCAGACAAAGTGCTAACAAGGCTAAAAGCTTCCAAATTTGGCGCATGCTTTGAAGGAGGTTGATCTTTGTCTGCATAATTGTTTGCACAGGTGTTACAGGAGCTCATGTGTTGTTGAAAGGATTCATGCTCTCTTTATGTGCAAATTAAACACCATTTTTTGGGGCAGCAGGCTTGAAAAGTGCAGATTTTTACAATTAAAATTCACTATTCATGCTCCGGTGGCCATTTTTGTCTGAATAAATTACAGGAATTCATTACAGGTGCTTTACAAAGGAAAATGAGCTTTTATCAATGTCCAATACATTGCATATATCCTCTGAATCTGAAGAATTGTCCAGATCTGCACCAGTATTGAAGAATTCCAGTCAAATAAGAAGAAAAAGACATTCAGACAAAGATAGACAAAGCTATGGCGAAGAAAGATGAAAAAGAAAGCACAACGGAGTCATGCATCACTTCTAAATTTGCAGATATTGGAAACACGGATCTAGGCTCGGAACCTCTTGCTAAATTGATAGACAGATCCAGAAAGGAGAAACTTCACTCATGCGTGCAGATTAAAAGCAGTGGAATTATTCGAGCTGCAGCTTTTCCATCCATAGCCCAAATTGCAGAAGAACTTGTTATGCGCAGTGCAGATCCATATCCGAGATGCAGATGCAGATGCATGCAGATGCAAATCCATATGCAGATCCAGATCTAGATCTCATAGTTGCAAAAGCTTCTAGCACAAAGGCTTCATCCTCTTGTTTCGAATGCAGCCCATGAAGAAGACAGTGCGTGGGAAATTCCTTCCAAGACCTTGTGCATGTGCTCTCATCTTCCAGTTGAAGCCTTCATTGAATTTTCATTCACCCTGAGTGCTTTCCAGAATTTTTAATTGCTCATATGCAATTAAAAATAAGGATGATGAGTTATCTATGGCCAACCTTGCACTGATGCATGTACAACAGAAGAACTGCAAAAGCTTCAAGGATAAAAGAGAAGACAATGCGAAGGCAAAATTCCAGCTTGCTTCCAATTCCAACTGCTTGCAATTCCAGCTTGTTTCCAGATCCAGCCGCTTCAAGATCCAACTAATTCCAGCTTGTTTCCAGATCCAGTTTGAATCAGCTGCATGCAGACATGAAAAAGGACAAAGTTAGCTTTCCTCTTCCTTCTTCTTTCCTCCGACAAAGTCAGCTTTTCTCTTCCTTCTTCTTTCCTCCGACGAAGTAATTGAGCGATCAATTAAATTATACAACTTAAGTGATTGGTTTAAAAGCCATTACTTGAAGAAGTCAATTACTTGGAGATAGGTGGCAGACGTACAAAATAGAAGGTTCTATTTTCAGTTGCAAATCATACATGTCATGCAAAGAGGAATTCCAGAGGAAGATTGCCAGTTGTTTCTTTCCGACTTCCACATGTGCCAGTTCAACTAAAGCTTCCAACTTGTAATTGCCCCTCTACATTCTATAAGTAGAGGAAGAACCTTCGGGTTAATGATCGATCAGAATTTGTAAGAAGCAATCTTGTGTTCTAGACTTTGTGCTGAACCCCTGAGAGCCACTTGTTGCAGAGGAATACAAAGAAGCAGGTTTCCGGAGAACTTTGTGTCACGGCGTACTGTGTTTCTTGCTTTTAAATCTTAGATCTTTAAAGTAAACTTTGTGTTATTTTAGATCTGGATCTAGAATTGCCTTTGCTTTAGAATTCTATGTGTTCAAATCTATTAAGTTTCTTCTATGTGCATGCAATTAGCTCGATATCTACCGATTGGGATGCACATCTTCCTTACTTCTTTCTCTGTAATTCCTTTACTTCCTTCTTCTATAATTTTCCTTTCTTAAACAGCTGCTTACTTGCTGCAGAACTTCTTAGTTATGGTTCATGAACTAAGTTGTTAAAGTAAAACCCCTGATAGATAAAAACACATTTATATTGACAAATCGACACGGGAGCCTCACTTTGGTTAAATGAGGGAGATTTATCTCATGATCGCTAGGTTTGATGCTATGCAGAAAATCTAGCCAACAGTTTTTGGCGACTCATTGGGGAACAACTATCTTTGCAGATCAAAGCTTATCTTTTGAAGATCAGAGTGTTTTCCATACAAATCTCAACCTGGCTGAACGTCCATTCACCCGATCCGTGAAGGCGCAAGGAAGGACTGATCATTTCTTCAGATTGCAGGAGCAATTCAATTTCAATCATCCTCCTCAAGTTAGAAGCCGCAGATCTAGTCTTTCACCAGGAAGAAGAGTGCACGCTCATCCAGATCCGGATCATCTTCAGCATAATCCGGCAGCTGGAATTATTCATCAAGTCTACTCTTGGAGAGGACGTGCCCCGTTCATCATGCTGAACCGAAACCCACTTGCCCCTGCAGTGCCTGTTCCATGGGGTGCAGCCTTTGGACCTCTGAATCTAACTCCTCCTATGCATGATCTACCTAAAGGGACGAGAAAGAATTTTCCAAATTCTTTGGAGATGGCAAGCAGAATCCAGATGACCACTTGGCTGCGTTTTTCATATCCTGTGGAGTGCTTGCAGTTGAACATGAAGATGTATCTGCTGACTCTTCATAGAGACTCTGCATGACTTGGCTGGAGAATGGTTCTACCGGCTAGCTCCTGGCACCATAACCAACTGGGCTACTATGCGGGATGCGTTCCTGAAAAGATTCAAGGCAGCCGAAGATTCCAGCACTTTGATAACCCAACTGACTCAGTTGAAGAAGGAGCCACATGAGCACATGCGGGATTTTATTGCAAAATTCCAAAGATTACTGTACAAAATTCCGGCTTCTGCTTCTCTGAATGACGAGAATCAAAAGGTGTTCTTCATCAATGCTTTGCTTCCTGAAGTAAGCTATCAACTGCGAAGAGCACGTCCTGCTGATTTGTTAGCAGCTCAAAACATGGCGGTTGAAATTGAAGATGACCTCATCATGGCTGGAAAGATAAAGAGCAACACTTCTAGAGCTGAAATTTCATCCTCTGCTACTACTTCGATTCACTACTGCAAAAGTTAGCAAATGAGATGATGCAGATGAAGAAACAAATGGCTCAAATGGCTCAAGGCAACAATATTGCCCCTGCTCGGAATTTCAACAACAACCGGAACCGCATTGCTGGTTCCCAAAGATTAGCAATTGAAGCTGCTCCTGAAACAATGTGGAGATGAATGAAGAAGACCAGGAAGCTGATGTTGATCAGTTCGAGAATGATGATTTTGTAGCTCCTGCTGGCGACTCCAACATTAATTACCTGAACTACAAATTTGAACATGACGATGAGAAACTTCATGAAGATGATCATGGTCATGCATATGCAGTACTTACAAGATCACAAACTCACCAAGCTGAGGCATTAGCTGACGAACAAAAAAGGGGCAGCCCTTTACCTTCTTCCTTGGCTCCTAGAGATAAGAATGCAAGTTCTTCATCTCAACCACAGAAAGCGGCTCAGGTATCTGAATCTATTCCTTCCCTCGACATTGTTGATCATGCCAAGAAAACTAAAGTTCAAATGTCAGAAGCCGAATACCTGAGAGCTTTTCCTGAGCAGTTAAATATGCTAGTCAAATATGTGCAATCACCAGGACAATCCAGTAAATCAAAAGGCCTTTTGCCTAAACCCAAGGATACTCCACAAAACAACACTGCAGTTGTTAAATCCTCACCTTCTGAAAGAGTAGAACCTTTCTATGTCTCCATATTGCTTAATGGTTTCAAGTTAAGCAATTGCATTCTAGATTCAGGTGCTTCTGATAATATCATGCCAGCTAAAGTTGCAGATGCTCTTGGGCTTACCCTGACGAAGACCATAAAAAGATGTTATTCCATGGAGAGACAAGTCCCTTTAATTGGACAAATCAAAGATGCACAAGCTATTCTGGCAGCTTTTCCTGACAAGAGATTAAAGATGACAATCTTAGTTGCAGATATTCCTGTCTCCTACGGGATGTTGCTGAGTAGAAACTTCTGTAAAGAGCTGGGAGGAGAAGTAAAAATGGATTGGTCTTGTGCGCACATTCCTATCAAAGGGCTTAACCATAAGCTGGAGCCGGAAAAGAAGTCCGTGTACAGTTACAAAATCTGAGGATTCTAGATCTCAGATTCTTTTTCAGGAATCTGACCGTGGGGTCTATTTCTTGGAAACGAATAAAGATGTTCCAGAGCCAAAAATTCAACCAGAACCAGAGCCAGCAAAAGAAGAAGAGAAAGTTTGGACTCTAGAGTTTAAAGGCACATGTTGTTCTTTTGGATCAGGAGCTGGCGCTCTACTAATATCTCCAGATCATGAGGTATTTCCATACTCCCGCAAGCTGATGTTCGAGAACACCAATCATACGGCGGAGTATGAAGCATTGCTTCTAGGAATGGAGCAAGCTAAAAAGAAAGGAGTAAAACTCCTCAAAGCCCAAGGAGATGCTGAACTTCTAGTAAAGCAGGTTCGAGGGCAAAGTCAAGTCAAAAGAGATAAGCTGGAGCATTACAGAGATAAAGTGCTTTCCGCCACATTCAATTTTGCAGCCTTCTCTATTGACTTCGTTCCAATAAACCAAAACTCCAAGGCAGATTCATGGCTGCACTATGAACTGGATAGACCATCCATATTCGATACAAGGAATAAAGTGGAGATGATCTACCACCCTGAGTCCCCGAACAAACATTTACATGTTCATGTTGACAAGGGAGTAACCCACCACCACGACTATCAAAGGAAAAGTGAGGCTCTGGCTAGTGTCATCTCCTCATTTAACCGGTGAGGCTCCGTGTAGAAAGGAAAATTATAGAAGAAGAAGTAAAGGAATTACAGAGAAGAAATAAGGAAGATGTGCATCCCAATTAGTAGATAGCAGAGCTAATTGCATGCACATAGAAGAAACTTAATAGATTTGAACACACAGAATTATAAAGCAAAGGTAGCTCTAGATCCAGATCTAAAATAACACAAAGTTTACTTTAAAGATCTAAGATTTAAAAGCAAGAAACACAGTACGCCGTGACACAAAGTTCTCCGGAAACCTGCTTCTTTGTATTCCTCTGCAACAAGTGGCTCTCAGGGGTTCAGCACAAAGTCTAGAACACAAGATTGCTTCTTACAAATTCTGATCGATGATTAACCCGAAGGTTCTTCCTCTACTTATAGAATGTAGAGGGGCAATTACAAGCTGGAAGCTTTAGTTGAACTGGCACATGTGGAAGTCGAAAAAGAAACAACTGGCAATCTCCTTCCTGGAATTCCTCTTTGCATGACATGTATGATTTGCATCTGAAAATAGAACCTTCTATTTTGCACGTCCGCCACCTATCTCCAAGTAATTGACTTCTTCAAGTAATGGCTTTTAAACCAATCACTTAAGTTGTATAATTGAATTGATCGCTCAATTACTTTGTCGAAGGAAAGAAGAAGGAAGAGGAAAGCTGACTTTGTCGGAGGAAAGAAGAAGGAAGAGGAAAGCTGACTTTGTCTTTTTCATGCATTCTGTGATTCAAACCGGATCTCGAAGTATTTGATCTCGAAACAAGCTGGATGCAAGCATTGGATTGGAAGCAAGCTGGAATTAGTTGGATCTTGAAGCGGTGGATACGGAAACAATTTGGAATTGCAAGCAGTTGGAATTGGAAGCAAGCTGGAATTTTGCCTTCGCATTGTCTTCTCTTTTATCCTTGAAGCTTTTGCAGTTCTTCTGTTGTACATGCATCAGTGCAAGGTTGGCCGTAGATAACTCATCATCCTTATTTTTAATTGCATATGAGCAATTAAAAATTCTGGAAAGCACTCAGGGTGAATGAAAATTCAATGAAGGCTTCAACTGGAAGATGAGAGCACATGCACAAGGTCTTGGAAGGAATTTTCCCACGCACTGTCTTCTTCATGGGCTGCATTCGAAACAAGAGGATGAAGCCTTTGTGCCAGAAGCTTTTGCAACTATGAGATCTGGATCTGGATCTGCATATGGATTTGCATCTGCATCTGCATCTGGATATGGATCTGCACCTGCATAACAAATTCTGGCAACTGGGCTATGGATGGAAAAGCTGCAGCTCGAATAATTCCACTGCTTTTAATCTGCACGCATGAGTGAAGTTTCTCCTGCACGCATGAGTGAAGTCTTTCCTGCTCTGGATCTGTCTATCAATTTAGCAAGAGGTTCGAGCCTAGATCCGTGTCTCCAATATCTGCAAATTTAGAAGTGATGCATGACTCGTTGTGCTTTCTTTTTCATCTTTCTTCGCCATAGCTTTGTCTATCTTTGTCTGAATAATTCTTTTTCTTCTTATTTGACTGGAATTCTTCAATACTGGTGCAGATCTGGACAATTCTTCAGATTTGGAGGATATATGCAATGTATTGGACATTGATAAAAGCTCCTTTTCCTTTGTAAAGCACACTTGTAATGAAAGCGGACAAAAATGGCCCGGAGCATGAATAGTGAATTTTAATTGTAAAAATCTGCACTTTTCAAGCCTGCTGCCCCAAAAAAATGGTGTTTAATTTGCACATAAAGAGAGCATGAATCCTTTCAAAACTTTGAGCTCTGTAACACTGTGCAAACAATTATGCAGACAAAGATCAACCTCCTTCAAAGCATGCGCCAAATCTGGAAGCTTTTAGCCTTGTTTCCACCTTGTCTGAACAAAATCCTTCCTTTAATGGGGGCGCACTTTTCCTCTTGGCTGCAATTCTTTACCTGTGAATTAAATAATTCACCTATATGGCTGCCCATGCTTATATAACCTTCACAATTCTATAATTAATAATTGCCCTAACAATTAAAGGCAATTAATTAATTAAAAATCATGCTCTTCTCTTTTAAAAATAGCATGTTTAAGGACAGCCATCCAATAAATTAAATTAATCCAATTTAATCATTCACACTTCACTTCACTTAAGCTTCACAGTGTGCTTTGACCATAGCCACTGAAAATAGGAATTAATATAATCATTTAATACTTTTAAAAGTATTAATTCCTTCTCAAAAGGGCTGCATTAAATAAATTAAATTTATTTAATTTTGGAATTCTATTTCCAATTGATTTATTCCCCTTTGCTTTTGTTGACTTTTCCACAAGCCTAGGTGCCAAAATTGGGTGAATAAATATTAACAAATATTTATTTAATGCATTATTATTCACCCAAGGTGGGTCGCACTTTTTGCATAATAGAATTCTATTTTTAAGAATTTCTGACAATGGGATTTTTTACCCTGCAAGGCAGCCCCGGAAATCCCATGATCCACTTAAGTGATTTGACTTTGACAATGGGATTATTTACCCTGCAAGGCAGGCAATAAAATCCCATGATTTCACTTAAGTCACTTTTCTTTTATTTCACCATGGGAATTTTTACCTGAGGCGAGGCAATAAATTCCCCTTTGCTGCTGACCTCTAACTTTCCCACTGCAGCTTAAGTGAATTTTATATCACGGGAAAAAGTACCCTGCTGAGGCAGATATAAAATTCCCATCACTCTGCTGCTTCTATTTTCCCACTATGAGCTTAAGTGAATTTTATATCACGGGAAAAAGTACCTGCTTGGCGGGTATAAAATCCCCACACCTTTGCTTCTATTTTCCCCCTTTGCGGCTTAAGTGAATTTTATAACATGGGAAAAAGTACCTGCTTGGCGGTATAAAATTCCCACATGCTGCGGCTTCTATTTTCCCATGCGGCTTAAATCCTTTGTTTTCCAAAAATCGCCCATCCCCGAGGGCACTACGTGCTGCGACTTCGCTTTTTCCCAGTGATCCGGACCTCGATGGCGACTTCCTCCGGGCATAATGTGCGTATATGTTTTCATTTGCTCAGGCCAAAAATCGGGCTTACCGGCAAAGGAATTGTTCGAGAGAAATTTCACGAGAAAAGCAAAGCAGGACACCACAAAAACACGAAAAATTGCCAAAAGTTACAAATAAAGCCCAAAACTTAAAATAAGTTAAAATCCTTACGGCACATAGGAATAATAACATATTCGCTCATAATAGAGTTAAAAGCAGCGCATGAAATAGCCTCATACGGGGCTCAAAATAATTAAATACAAATTTCCATGAGACAAATCCCGGCGACGAGAATAAAACAATTTTGGGCATCGGGTATTTGGCGAAAAAAGGCTAATATGGCTCTTTGGGATTATCTTGGCCAATCTGAGAACTTTCGGGCAATAAAAACAACAAGCGACCCATTATTTTAAAAGTACGAAATTTTTTTCGGATAGGGTAGTCGCAGATTTCGGGGTGAAATGAGGTGACACCTGATTAGCTCCGTCTGTGGACATCTTTTTCTCTTGTCGAATGATAAAGGAAAAGATGAGATCAGCATCTCTGGTTTCGTATCTTGTCTTTTGGGCACGGGGTCGAGTCAAACAAACACACACAACACACAAAAGCAAAAACAAAACAAGGAAAAACAAACAAAGTTTTATTTATGTACATACAGGTTTTACCCTGCTTCTTCATTGATGAACAGCTTCAGATGCTGCCCGTTGAAAGGCAGTGGTAACTCAATTCCATCCCGGTAGGCAAGGAAGAAAGTATCCATTCCTGCAACTCTTTTGATCACGAAGGGCCCTTTCCAGAGTGGATCAAATTTTTGTGTGTATGCCCTTCAGTTCATGTCTCTTGTCCCACCCAGTACCCAATCTCGATCTTGAACTTCCTTTCTTTGGCCTTCTTGTCAAAGACTGCAGGCAAGTCCTTATCGACTTCATCGTGGTGGTGGCTCATCCTTTCTTCTCTCGTGGTGGGTAAGTCTGCATCGACTTGCTCCGTTCCCAGTTTATTTCTTTGCATTTTTAAGGAAGAACTATCACCATATTCCTTGTTCTTCTTCAGGTACTGATCATGCTTGTTGAAAGTTTCCAAACCCTTGGGTATTTTGTTACCTTTTGGTTGGACTATTCCACTGCTGTCATCATAACCTGGATCAGCTTTTCCTTTGACTGTTTGTCGTGGTGGTGAATTACTCCTTCAACATGCAGACATGCAGATGTTTGTTCAGGGACTCTGGGGTGGTAGACCATCTCCACTTTATAGTTTCCTTGTCTGAATATGGACGGTGGTCTATCCGGATTCAATAGTGCAGCTGTGACTGCCAAAGAATCTGCCTTGGAGTTTTGATTTATTGGAATGAAGTCAATAGAGAAGGCTGCAAAATCGAATGTGGCGGAAAGCACTTTATCTCTGTAATGCTCCAGCTTATCTCTTTTGACTTGACTTTGCCCTCGAACCTGCTTTACTAGAAGTTCAGCATCTCCTTGGGCTTTGAGGAGTTTTACTCCTTTCTTTTAGCTTGCTCCATTCCTAGAAGCAATGCTTCATACTCCGCCGTATGATTGGTGTTCTCGAACATCAGCTTGTGGGAGTATGGAAATACCTCATGATCTGGAGATATTAGTAGCGCTTGACTCTGATCCAAAAGAACAACATGTGCCTTTAAACTCTAGAGTCCAAACTTTTTCTTCTTTTTTTTGGCTCTGGTTCTGGTTGAATTTTTGGCTCTGGAACATCTTTATTCATTTCCAAGAAATAGACCCCACGGTCAGATTCCTGAAAAAGAATATGAGATCTAGAATCCTCAGATTTTGTAACCGTGTACCTGGACTTCTTTTCGGCTCCAGCTTATGGTTAAGCCCTTTGATAGGAATATGTGCGCACAGGACCAATCCATCTTTACTTCTCCTCCCGGCTCTTTGCGAAGTTTTACTCTGACATCCGTAGGAGGCGGGAATATCTATGACTAAGATTGTCATCTTTAATCTTTTGTCAGGAAAAGCTGCCAGAACAACTTGTGCATCTTTGATTTGTCGATTAAAGGGACTTGTCTCTCCATGGAGTAGCACCTTTTTATGGTCTTTGTCAGGGTAAGCCCAAGAGCATCTGCTAACTTTAGCTGGCATGACATTGTCAGAAGCACCTGAATCTAGAATGCAATTGCTTAACTTGAAACCATTAAGCAATATGGAGACATAGAAAGGTTCTACTCTTTCAGAAGGTGAGGATTTAACAACTGCAGTGTTGTTCTAGGGAGGAGTATCCTTGGGCTTAGGCAAAAGGCCTTTTGATGTACTGGATTGTCCTGGTGATTGCACATATTTGACTAGCATATTTAACTGCTCAGGAAAAGCTCTCAAGTATTCGGCTTCTGACATTTGAACTTTAGTTTTCTTGGCATGATCAACAATGTCGAAGGAAGGAATAGATTCAGATACCTGAGCCGCTTTCTGTGGTTGAGATGAAGAACTTGCATTCTTATCTCTAGGAGCTAAAGGAAGAAGGTAAAGGGCTGCCCCTTCTTTGTTCATCAGCTAATGCCTCAGCTTGGTGAGTTTGTGATCTTGTAAGTACTGCATATGCATGACCATGATCATCTTCATGAAGTTTCTCATCGTCATGTTCAGATTTGTAGTTTAGGAAATTAATGTTGGAGTCGCCAGCAGGAGCTACAAAATCATCATTCTCGAACTGATCAGCATCAGCTTCCTGGTCTTCTTCATTCATCTCCACGTTGTTTCTGGGAGCAGCTTCAATTGCTAATCTTTGGGAACCAGCAATGCGGTTCGGTTGTTGTTGAAATTCCGAGCAGGGGCAGTGTTGTTGCCTTGAGCCATTTGAGCCATTTGTTTCTTCATCTGCATCATCTCATTTGCTAACTTTTGCAGTAGTGAATCGGAAGTAGTAGCAGAGGATGAACTTTCAGCTCTAGAAGTGTTGCTCTTTATCTTTCCAGCCATGATGAGGTCGTCTTCAATTTCAACCGCCATGTTTTGAGCTGCTAACAAATCAGCAGGACGTGCTCTTCGCAGTTGATAGCTTACTTCAGGAAGCAAAGCATTGATGAAGAACACCTTTTGATTCTCGTCATTCAGAGAAGCAGAAGCGGAATTTTGTACAGTAATCTTTGGAATTTTGCAATAAAATCCCGCATGTGCTCATGTGGCTCCTTCTTCAACTGAGTCAGTTGGGTTATCAAAGTCTTTGGAATCTTGGCTGCCTTGAATCTTTTCGAGAACGCATCCGCATAGTAGCTTGATTGGTTATGGTGCGAGGAGCTAGCGGTAGAACCATTCTCCGGCCAAGTCATGCGAGTCTCATGAAGAGTCGGACGAGATACATCTTCATGTTCATTGCAAGCACTCCACGAGGATATGGAAAACGCAGCCAAGTGGTCATCACGGATTTTGCTTGCCATCACCGAAAAGATTTGGAAAATTCTTTCTCGTCCCTTTAGGTAGATCATGCATAGGAGGAGTTAGATTCGAGAGGTCAAAGGCTGCCCCATGGAGCAGTGCTGCGAGGGCAAGTGGGTTTCGGTTCGGCATGATGAGCGGGGCACGTCCTCTGAGAGTAGACTTGATGAATAATTCCAGCTGCCGGATTATTGAAGATGATCCGGATCTGGATGAGCGTGCACTCTTCTTCCTGGTGAAAGACTAGATCTGCGGCTTCTAACTTGAGGAGGATGATTGAAATTGAATTGCTCCTGCAGTCGGAAGAAATGATCAGTCCTTCCTTGCGCCTTCACGGATCGGGTGAATGGACGTTCAGCCAGGTTGAGATTTGTATGGAAAACACTCTGATCTTCAATAGATAAGCTTTGATCTGCAAAGATAGTTGTTCCCCAGCGGAGTCGCCAAAAACTGTTGGCTAGATTTTCTGCATAGCATCAAACCTAGGCAGTCATGAGATAAATCTCCCTCATTTAACCGGTGAGGCTCCGTGTCAGATTTGTCAATATAAATGTGTTTTTATCTATCAGGGGTTTTACTTTAACCACTTAGTTCATGAACCATAACTAAGAAGTTTGCAGCAAGTAAGCAGCTGTTTAAGAAAGGAAAATTATAGAAGAAGGAAGTAAAGGAATTACAGAGAAGAAATAAGGAAGATGTGCATCCCAATTAGTAGATAGCAGAGCTAATTGCATGCACATAGAAGAAACTTAATAGATTTGAACACACAGAATTATAAAGCAAAGGCAGCTCTAGATCCAGATCTAAAATAACACAAAGTTTACTTTAAAGATCTAAGATTTAAAAGCAAGAAACACAGTACGCCGTGACACAAAGTTCTCCGGAAACCTGCTTCTTTGTATTCCTCTGCAACAAGTGGCTCTCAGGGGTTCAGCACAAAGTCTAGAACACAAGATTGCTTCTTACAAATTCTGATCGATGATTAACCCGAAGGTTCTTCCTCTACTTATAGAATGTAGAGGGGCAATTACAAGTTGGAAGCTTTAGTTGAACTGGCACATGTGGAAGTCGGAAAAGAAACAGCTGGCAATCTCCTTCCTGGAATTCCTCTTTGCATGACATGTATGATTTTTGCACTGAAAATAGAACCTTCTATTTTGCACGTCGCCACCTATCTCCAAGTAATTGACTTCTTCAAGTAATGGCTTTTAAACCAATCACTTAAGTTGTATAATTGAATTGATCGCTCAATTACTTTGTCGAAGGAAAGAAGAAGGAAGAGGAAAGCTGACTTTGTCGGAGGAAAGAAGAAGGAGGAAAGCTAACTTTGTCTTTTTTTCATGTCTGCATGCAGCTGATTCAACCTGGATCTGGAAGTAGCTGGATCTGGAAACAAGCTGGAATTGCAAGCAGTTGGAATTGGAAGCAAGCTGGAATTAGTTGGATCTTGAAGCGGCTGGATCTGGAAACAAGCTGGAATTGCAAGCAGTTGGAATTGGAAGCAAGCTGGAATTTTGCCTTCGCATTGTCTTCTCTTTTATCCTTGAAGCTTTTGCAGTTCTTCTGTTGTACATGCATCAGTGCAAGGTTGGCCGTAGATAACTCATCATCCTTATTTTTAATTGCATATGAGCAATTAAAAATTCTGGAAAGCACTCAGGGTGAATGAAAATTCAATGAAGGCTTCAACTGGAAGATGAGAGCACATGCACAAGGTCTTGGAAGGAATTTCCCACGCACTGTCTTCTTCATGGGCTGCATTCGAAACAAGAGGATGAAGCCTTTGTGCCAGAAGCTTTTGCAACTATAAGATCTGGATCTGGATCTGCATATGGATTTGCATCACGCATCTGCATCTGGATATGGATCTGCACCTGCATAACAAATTCTAGCAACTGGGCTATGGATGGAAAAGCTGCAGCTCGAATAATTCCCCTTGCTTTTAATGCACGCATGAGTGAAGTTTCTCTACTGCATGAGTGAAGTCTTTCTGCTCTGGATCTGTATATTTAGCAAGAGGTTAGAGCCTAGATCGTGTTTCAATATAAATTTAGAAGTGATGCATGACTCCGTTGTGCTTTCTTTTTCATCTTTCTTCGAGCCTAGAATGTCTTTTTCTTCCGTGTTTCAATATTAGTGCGAGATCTGGAATTTTAGAAGTGAGGATATGACTCCGATGTGTGCTTTCTTTTTCATCTTTCTAAAGCCATATGAATTCTGTCAATATATTCGGACAAAAATTCTTTTTCTTCTTATTTAGTGAATTTTAATTGTAAAAATCTGACAATTCTTGATTTGGAGGATATATGCAATGTATTGGACATTGATAAAAGAGCTTTTCCTTTGTAAATCCTTTGTAATGAACTTGAGCTCTGTAACACTGTGCAAACAATTATGTAGACAAAGATCAACCTCCTTCAAAGCATGCGCCAAATTTGGAAGCTTTTAGCCTTGTTTCCACCTTGCCTGAGCAAAATCCTTCCTTTAATGGGGGCGCACTTTTCCACTTGGCTGCAATTCTTGACCTGTGAATTAAATAATTCACCCATATGGCTGCCCATGCTTATATAACCTTCACAATTCTATAATTAATAATTGCCCTAACAATTAAAGGCAATTAATTAATTAAAAATCATGCTTTTCTCTTTTAAAAATAGCATGTTTAAGGACAGCCATCCAATAAATTAAATTAATCCAATTTAATCCTTCACACTTCACTTCACTTAAGCTTCACAGTGTGCTTTGACCATAGCCACTGAAAATAGGAATTAATATAATCATTTAATACTTTAAAAAGTATTAATTCCTTCTCAAAAGGGCTGCATTAAATAAATTAAATTTATTTAATTTTGGAATTCTATTTCCAATTGATTTATTCCCCTTTGCTTTTGTTGACTTTTCCACAAGCCTAGGTGCCAAAATTGGGTGAATAAATATTAACAAATATTTATTTAATGCATTATTATTCACCCAAGGTGGGTCGCACTTTTTGCATAATAGAATTCTATTTTTAAGAATTTCTGACAATGGGATTTTTTACCCTGCAAGGCAGGCAATAAAATCCCGTGATTTCACTTAAGTGATTTGACTTTGACAATGGGATTATTTACCCTGCAAGGCTAGGCAATAAAATCCCATGATTTCACTTAAGTCACTTTTCTTTTATTTCACCATGGGAATTTTTACCTGCAGAGTGACAATAAATTCCGCACACTCTGACCTCTAACTTTCCCACTGCAGCTTAAGTGAATTTTATATCACGGGAAAAAGTACCTGCAGGCGAGTATATAAAATTCCCATCATGTCTCTGTTGCTTCTATTTTTCCCACTGCAACTTAAGTGAATTTTATATCACGGGAAAAAGTACCTGCAAAGGCGGTATAAAATCCCCACACTGCTTTGCTTCTATTTTCCCACTGCTGACTTAAGTGAATTTTATAACATGGGAAAAAGTACCTGTTGGCGGTATAAAATCCCATCATGCTGCGGCTTCTATTTTTCCCATGCAGCTTAAATCCTTTGTTTTCCAAAAATCGCCCATCCCCGAGAGCACTTTTACTGTCTGCACGACTTCCTTTTTCCCAGTGATCGGACCTCGATGGATGGCGACTTCCTCTCGGGCATAATGTGCGTATATGTTTTCAGCCGCTCTCGGGCCAAAAATCGGGCTTACCGCAAAGGATTGTTCGAGAGAAATTTACGAGAAAACAAAGCGGGACACCACAAAAACACGAAAAATTGCCAAAAGTTACAAATAAAGCCCAAAACTTAAAATAAGTTAAAATCCTTAGCGGCACATAGGAATAATAACATATTCGCTCATAATAGAGTTAAAGCAGCGCAAATAGCCTCATACGGGGCTCAAAATAATTAAATACAAATTTAGACCCATGAGACAAATCCGCAATACAAGAACGTGCAATAAAAACAACAAAGAATAAAACAATTTGCAGTCTTTGACAAGAAGGCCAAAGAAAGGAAGTTCAAGATCGGAGATTGGGTACTCTGGAGGGACAAGAGACATGAACCGAAGGGCATACACGACAAATTTGATCCACTCTGGAAAGGGCCCTTCGTGATCAAAAGAGTGCGCAGAATGGATACTTTCTTCCTTGCCTACCGGGATGGAATTGAGTTACCATTGTCTTTCAACGGCAGCTGCCTGAAGCTGTTCAGGAACTGAAAAAGCAGGGTAAAACCTGTATGTATATAAATAAAACTTTGTTTGTTTTTCCTTGTTTTGTTTTTGTTTTTGTGTTGTGTTTGTTTGCCTGACCCCGTGCCCAAAAGACAAGATACGAAACCAGAGATGCTGGGATCTCATCTTTTCCCTTTGTCATTCTGACAAGAGAAAAAGATGTCCACAGACGGAGCCAACTGGTGTCACTCAGATTTCACCCTGAAATCTGTGACTACCCTATCCGAAAATTTTTCGTACTTTTAAAATAGTGGGTCGTTTGTTGTTTTTATTGCCTGAAAGTTCTTGTATTGCGTCAAGATAATCCCAAAGAGCCATATTAGCCCTTTTCGCCAAATACCCAGATGCCCAAAATTGTTTTATTCTGTCGTCGGGATTTGTCTGCGGGAAATTTGTATTTAATTATTTTGAGCCCCGTATGAGGCTATTTGCGCTCTGTTTTAACTCTATTATGAGCGAATATGTTATTATTCCTATGTGCCAGAAGGATTTTAACTTATTTTAAGTTTTGGGCTTTATTTGTAACTTTTGGCAATTTTTCGTGTTTTTGTGGTGTCCCGTTCTGTTTTCTGTAAAATTTCTCTGGAACAACTCCTTTGCCGGGTAAGCCCGATTTTTGGCCTGGAGCAGCTGGAAAACATACACGCACATTTTGCCCGGAGGAAGTCATCATCGGAGGTCTGGATCACTGGGAAAAAGCGAAGTCGTGCACAGGAAAGCCCCTGCGGGGATGGGCGCATTTTTGGAAAACAAAGGATTTGAGCTGCGATGGGAAAAATATAAGCCGCAGGTAGGATGGGAATTGTATACCTGCCTGGCAGGGTACTTTTTCCCGTGTTATAAAAGTCACTTAAGCTGCAGTGGGAAAAATAGAGGCTGTAGGCAGGTGGGAATTTATTGCCTACCTTGCAGGGTGAAAATTCCCATGATATAATAAAAGGAAAGTGACTTAAGTGAAATCATGGGATTTTAGTGCCTACCTTGCAGGGTAAAGAATCCCATTGTCAAAGTCAAATCACTTAAGTGGATCATGGGATTTTGGTGCCTGCCTTGCAGGGTAAAGAATCCCATTATGGTGAAAATTCTTAAAAATAGAATTACATGTGCAAAAAAGTGCGCCCCCTTTGGTGATGGATTAAAGTGATTAAATTGATTATTTTTAATAATCTTTCTTCCTTCAAAAAGTGCGCCCAAGCTTGAGGAGGTCAAAAAGTCAAAGGAAGAATAAAAGAAAGGAATTAAATTAATTAAATTTAATTTATTTAGTGGCTGCCCCTCTCCTTGGAAAAAGTGCGCCCCATTTAGGAGTTATTTAATGATTTTAAATGCATTAAATCATTAAATTAATTTCTATTTTCAGTGGCTATGGTCAAAGCACACTGTGAGGCTAAAGTTAAGTGCTGTGTGAAGGATTAAATTGGATTAATTTAATTTATTGGATGGCTGTCCTTAAACATGCAATTTTTAAAAGAGAAAAGCATGATTTTTAATTAATTAATTGCCTTTAATTGTTAGGGCAATTATTAATTATAGAATTGTGAAGGTTATATAAGCATGGGCAGCCATATGGGTGAATAATTTAATTCACAGGTAAAGAATTGCAGCTAGAGGAAAAGTGCGCCCCCATTAGAGGAAGGATTTTGTTCAGACAAAGTGCTAACAAGGCTAAAAGCTTCCAAATTTGGCGCATGCTTTGAAGGAGGTTGATCTTTGTCTGCATAATTGTTTGCACAGGTGTTACAGGAGCTCAGGTGTTGTTGAAAGGATTCATGCTCTCTTTATGTGCAAATTAAACACCATTTTTTGGGGCAGCAGGCTTGAAAAGTGTAGATTTTTACAATTAAAATTCACTATTCATGCTCCGGTGGCCATTTTTGTCTGAATAAATTACAGGAATTCATTATAGGTGCTTTACAAAGGAAAAGGAGCTTTTATCAATGTCCAATACATTGCATATATCCTCGAATCAAGAATTGTCCAGATCTGCACCAGTATTGAAGAATTCCAGTCAAATAAGAAGAAAAAGACATTCAGACAAAGATAGACAAAGCTATGGCGAAGAAAGATGAAAAAGAAAGCACAACGGAGTCATGCATCACTTCTAAATTTGCAGATATTGGAAACACGGATCTAGGCTCGGAACCTCTTGCTAAATTGATAGACAGATCCAGAGCAGGAGAAACTTCACTCATGCGTGCAGATTAAAAGCAGTGGAATTATTCGAGCTGCAGCTTTTCCATCCATAGCCCAGTTGCCAGAATTTGTTATGCAGGTGCAGATCCATATCCAGATGCAGATGCAGATGCAAATCCATATGCAGATCCAGATCTACATCCCATAGTTGTAAAAGCTTCTGGCACAAAGGCTTCATCCTCTTGTTTCGAATGCAGCCCATGAAGAAGACAGTGCGTGGGAAATTCCTTCCAAGACCTTGTGCATGTGCTCTCATCTTCCAGTTGAAGCCTTCATTGAATTTTCATTCACCCTGAGTGCTTTCCAGAATTTTTAATTGCTCATATGCAATTAAAAATAAGGATGATGAGTTATCTACGGCCAACCTTGCACTGATGCATGTACAACAGAAGAACTGCAAAAGCTTCAAGGATAAAAGAGAAGACAATGCGAAGGCAAAATTCCAGCTTGCTTCCAATTCCAACTGCTTGCAATTCCAGCTTGTTTCCAGATCCAGCCGCTTCAAGATCCAACTAATTCCAGCTTGTTTCCAGATCCAGTTTGAATCAGCTGCATGCAGACATGAAAAAGGATAAAGTCAGCTTTCCTCTTCCTTCTTCTTTCCTCCGACAAAGTCAGCTTTCCTCTTCCTTCTTCTTTCCTCCGACAAAGTAATTGAGCGATCAATTAAATTATACAACTTAAGTGATTGGTTTAAAAGCCATTACTTGAAGAAGTCAATTACTTGGAGATAGGTGGCAGGCGTACAAAATAGAAGGTTCTATTTTCAGTTGCAAATCATACATGTCATGCAAAGAGGAATTCCAGGAGGAAGATTGCCAGTTGTTTCTTTCCGACTTCCACATGTGCCAGTTCAACTAAAGCTTCCAACTTGTAATTGCCCCTCTACATTCTATAAGTAGAGGAAGAACCTTCGGGTTAATGATCGATCAGAATTTGTAAGAAACAATCTTGTGTTCTAGACTTTGTGCTGAACCCCTGAGAGCCACTTGTTGCAGAGGAATACAAAGAAGCAGGTTTCCGGAGAACTTTGTGTCACGGCGTACTGTGTTTCTTGCTTTTAAATCTTAGATCTTTAAAGTAAACTTTGTGTTATTTTAGATCTGGATCTAGAACTACCTTTGCTTTAGAATTCTGTGTGTTCAAATCTATTAAGTTTCTTCTATGTGCATGCAATTAGCTCTGATATCTACTGATTGGGATGCACATCTTCCTTACTTCTTCTCTGTAATTCCTTTACTTCCTTCTTCTATAATTTTCCTTTCTTAAACAGCTGCTTACTTGCTGCAGAACTTCTTAGTTATGGTTCATGAACTAAGTTGTTAAAGTAAAACCCCTGATAGATAAAAACACATTTATATTGACAAATCTGACACGGGAGCCTCACCGGTTAAATGAGGGAGATTTATCTCATGACTGCCTAGGTTTGATGCTATGCAGAAAATCTAGCCAACACTTCCACATGTGGCAATTCATTGAAATCTTCCTATTTGTAATTGTCCTTTATGCACTATAAATAGAGGAAGAACCTACGGGTTAAAAGATCACAATTGGTTTTAGCAGAACTTGTTTAGCAAGAGCTTTTGTAATTTGAGTATTCTCAGGCCTTCTGACTTTGAGCTCGAACCCTTGATATGATTGATGTGAAATCTTGGGGATTGAATAAAAGGTGAACTTCTGGAGAACTTTGTGTCTACAGTGATTTGCTGGTTGCTTTTTTTAGAGATTTTAAATAAACTTTGTGTTATCTCAGATCTAGGTTAGAAGTCATTTCTTTCCCGTTCTGTTGAATGTTGTGATTTATCTGTTTATTTAATTTGTGTGGATGAGACCTACTCTGATAACTATTAGTCGATTTGGCACATCTTCCTTCTCCTTTCCTAACTTCTATTCTTCCCACCTACTGCAAATATTTCTTTCACAGCTGCTTACTTGCTGCAAAATTGCGCAGTTGTGGTTCATGAGATGAGGGAATTAAAGTAAAACCCTTGAAAGTAGTTATTAGGATTCACGCTGCAAAACAGATAAATATCTTACACGGGAGCTTCATTGTTAAATGAAGGAGATTTATCTCATGACTACCTAGGTTTTAAGCTATGCATAAAATCTAGCCAACACATCTAAAAGAAAATGTTGGTCTCTCTCTCGATCCTTATAGTATAATTATTTTAATCCTTGAGGTAGATTTTTCTAGTTTGGATCTCCTCGATATGTTTGGGGTAGAGAACCACATAAAAAATATAACATTTAGCAGATTTTCCTTTGTTTCCAGAAGTGGCTACTAGTAATGGTCAGAATAGAATTTGTTGAGGTTGATATTTCCACTTTAGATATTTAGAAAATTTGGGGAGGCGTGGGGGCAGGGGGAACCCACTTAAAAATGTAAAATCTAGAATTTTTTTCCCTTGTTTCCAGGAGTGACCACTAATAATGGTCAAAATTTTCTGACCACTCCAAATAAAACAAAGAAATGAACTGTTGTACTACCTCAATTGTTGTTGCTGTTATAAAAATGTATCATAAATAAATTGGATACTTGAGAAGTACTGCATTGTAGTGAATTAATCAAATATTTCTTGAGAGGATAGCAATAAGCCATAATTTGCTGAAAACCATACCTATAGGCTATTGTAAATATTTGTTGCCTGAAATTTCTGGCAATTACGGATAGAAAGAGTAATGTTTAAGCCTATTGTTGCCTAAACCTTTTTGGTAATTGGTGGAAGAAAGAACGATGTTTAAACCTTGAGTGTCTTGCAGTATTTGATGGTATTGTATGACTAAAGGCATTGGTCTATTATCAGATCCAACATATAGGTTTTTCAAGTATTATGCATGACTGACATTTATAATAGCTAATCAGCTCATGTATTAGATTGTTCATGTATTAGATTGTTCAAATTTAAACTCAAATCATGCAACGACCAGTGTCTTGTTCATTTTGTTTTAAAGGATTTATATTGTTGAACATTTGTCTCAAAAACTTGGGCAAAGAAGACTATGCAGTGGACTGGTAATAGAAGTGTATTTTCCTAGAATTTTGACGTCCATATTTTTTTATAGCCAATCAGTTCATGTATTAGACTATTCGAATTTAAACTCAAATTCTGCAAAAGACTCTAGTTCGTTTTGTTTTAAAGTATTTATATTGATGAATATTTGTCTCAGAAACTTGGGTGAAGAAGACTTTGCAATGGAAGTTGGTAATAGAAGTTGTTTTTATTCCTAAATTTGACTTCCTAACATGAAGTCCTTGATGAATTATATTTTGTCTAGCTGGAATTTACAATAGCTAATCAGTTCGAGTAGTAGACTGTTCAAATTATAATTCAAATCATGCAAAGACTTCAACACCTTGTTTGTTTTGTTTTTAACTATTTATATTAAGTTAGACTTCAAGTTTACTGGGAATAGAAGTGTTTTTCCTAGAATTTTGAATTCCTAAAATGAAATCCTCGATGAGTTGTATTTTGTTATTAGACTGCAAATTTAAATTCAAATCATTGCACTCTTATTTGTTTTGTTGTAAAATATTTATATTGTTGAATATTCATCTCAGAAACTCGGGCGAAGAAGACTTGCGGTGGATTTGGTAATAGAAGTGTTTTTCCCTAAAAGTTTGACTTCCTGAATTGAAAAGAGTTACTATCTAAGGGATTTTTTTAACTGTTAAGACTGCAAAAATTAATTTGTTGCATTATAGTCGCAACCCCTTACATATTTCAGGATAACGCTTTCACGATGAATATTCCGACAAGCTCAATGCTTAATCATAATGGTTCAATACTTATTGGTTTTCTCAGGATGTTAGGGATCAGATCATAGTTCCATGTCTCTTCTCTCTTATTTTGATTGAACATGTGAATATTTGGTTAATGCTTGGTATCCAATATTTGATTTCTTAAATTTGTAATTACTTGATCATTGCACTTGTGATGTAATAAGATTGATTGATGGCAGCTTGACTCATTTTCTTTTCATTTGTCCTCTCCTAGGGATCTTTTGTAAAAGAACTAGTTTGTATTGAATTTTATTCATACTCTTTTGAGGAGAATTGGAAAACTTTAGATGGCAACCAGCCGGAACAAATAAGACAAAAATTGGTTTGATATGTTTTGATTCATGTGTAGATAGTATTCTCATGTCTTCCAAGCCATTGTAGAAGTTCACATTACAAGGGTGTACAAAGGGTACCTAAGTTATGCTATAGATGACATAAATGTTCACTACCTACTGCCATTCATATTTTCCATATTATTCTTGTCAACAATTCCCCCACAAGGCAGTGGACATGGGCATCTCAAACAATATAAAATTAGTCAAGAACATTGTTGTATATGAGAATATATTGTCTTAATTAAGTTCGTACTTAATAAGTTCATGGTGTGCCACAAGTTGCAAGTGGTAGTAATGTTCAAAACATTTTTTCAATATATTTGCTTGGTAGATGAAGCTTTAAAATGTTTTTCATGCCTTTATGAAGGATAGCCTTAGCTTTAGAATAGGAAGGCTCTATTTTGAAGATGTTGTGCAAAACTATTAGTTTTGGGTATTGACTTGTGTATCTTCTTTCCTTGGGACTTTGATGCTTACACTTTCAACTTCCTTGCTAAGGCACTTTTATTTGTTGTTCGTTATGATCTCTTGCATTGTCTTATTTGGTTAAATTAATCTATAGATCTTCCATGATTTTATTGAAGTTCATGAGTCCAAGGACACCCTAAAACATTGAAACATAAATTAGGTCCAAACTAAAGCTAAGGTAGAACTAATTAAATTAAGCAACATGGTTTTTCTCCTCACATATTTACTCTATTTAGGATTTTCAAACCCGAGTGTTTTCTTAAATTAAATGCTTGATTAATGATACCTTTTCACAATCCAAATATGGTAAAACTAAAGCAATGTTCTTTCAGTTGCAATTCTGAAATGGAGGATGTTAAAGTGCCTTTAACAAGGAATCATTGAGGTTGAAATTGACACCAAGTATCTTCACATGGAAAAATTACTAGTGAATATTATTCTTGGCACTAAGGATTGCCTAGTTTTTGCACCATGCACATTTTCAACCAAATATATCATATTTATCCCACTATCTCCCTTTATAAATTTCCTACAAGAGATTTACATAAATGTTTTTCAAATGCATTCATATGTTTTACTTTCATATAAATAATTTGCCAATGTTCTCTAGGGCACATGACTAAATCTCTCTACAGAGAATGTTGTTTCTTGTTGTAGTTATATATCTTATGACAATGTTAAGTGATTGGTCATATAGGTCATTGGGAATGAAAATGCCATGTACCCAAATAATTTATGATTTTGAGAAAGTAGTTCTAGCAAAGATCCAAAGTTTGTTTAAGTAGTGTGGCATAACTAACATCCTAGGTATATTTTTATCAAATTCTAATTTAAAAATATATATTGTAAAATTGTCTCTAAATACAAGCCTTATTACCGAAAGTGTCTATTTAATACATTTCAAATTACTTTTACAACTCTAATTTTCTTCATTTAATCAAAATTTCATCCCACATTAGTTGGCTTTGTCTCATGCAGTAACATATAAACCTCGATATTTTATGGTCTTTTTGGTAAAAGTGGGGATATAGCCCTCTTACTAACATAATGGTTTATTGGTTATAGGAGGATTATGTTTGTTTTCTTAGCCTTCTCTTTTCCTTTTTGATGGCTTCAAAAATCTTGTAAAATTTCCTCTAATTACATGTGTTACCCAAGTTGGATATTCCTCAATGCATCTTAGAATTGTTTCCAACTTAAAAAGTTTGTCCTTGTACTAAAATTTATTTTCATTTAATTAGAATAGAATGATGTTATGTGACAAATAATAATAATATAGTTAATGTTTGACAAAAGTGAATGGATATGAACATGTGAACTTAAGGTCATTTCCTCGTCATGGATGGGGCTCAAACATTATATTTTGTTTGAGAATCATAAGACTTTGAAGAAACATATTACACATGCACCACTTCACTTGAAATAGAAAATTCAGTTGCAATAGTTTGGGACACGGATTTAAAATAGAAAATTTTGTTTCATGATTATTAAGACACTATTGCGGATACTTAAGTATTTCTTATAATTGTAAAACAAAATGGATGGTAATAATACTCACTTTCAACAATTTTACATTTAATTGATGGCTTTTAATCAAAAGGGTACTCATGTAATGAGACTTTTATAAATCCTTTTAAATTCTAGTTTCTCCAATTTGTGTCTTTAGCTTGAAACAAAGAAAACAACCCAAACTATAAGCAAATCACAATGCCTATGACAATAATACTAGTTACATTTGAGATGTATTTTAGTGGTGGTTTAAAATTTTAACCCGCTCTTAGGTGGTGGTGGTTGGAATCTATCACAATGTTATTCATATCTAACAAGTGACACCGTTTGTGTGTATTGTATGTGAAGTTGTAAACAATCAATAATTTTGCAATGTTAATTGTTTACATGATTTAACATTATTTTAAAAATGTGTGTATATTTGCATATCTGAAAATAGAGAATTGGAAGCTTTCTCCATGACGGAACATATTTATGCATTAGATTTTTTTAAAATGAAAATGATTAAAATATTTTGTTGACTTTGAACCAAGCTTCATATTTTGTCAAACATGAACTCAAACTTTTTTTTAATTTGTAAACACTTTTGACCAAAGTAATGAATCAAAGGGTTGGTGGGGCCCCACCCTACAACGTCCTCGAGACAAGATATTACAATTTAAACCAACACAAATCATGACCATTGAGCTTGCACCGACTATGCAATTTTTATTCGCCACCGTTGTTTTTAGAGCCACTAGCCGCCGCCAACACCAATGTCAATGATGCAAATTCAGCCACTATCGAGAACTACGAGCCGCATCCATCAGTGATGCAACACCCGCCACAATTGATAATCACCACAACCTACCGGTAATGCAACACCGCTCCATCGATAAACCACTCCGAAGGGGATCCGCCCACCGGGATTTGAACCAGGTGGATCCGGATACAAATGTGTCTGTCTTAACCAATCCACCCAAAATCCATCGCTACATGAACTCGAACTCAAGCCTTATGACTTAGGGCAATATTACGTAACTCTAATTTGTAAACACTTTTGACCGAAGTAATGAATTAGAGGGTTGGTGGGGCCCCACCCTACAACAACGCCCCTCGACAAGATATTACAATTTAAACCAACACAAATCGTGACCACTGAGCTTGCACTGACGATGCAACTTTTATCTGCCACCGTTGTTTTTAGAGCCACTAGCCGCCGCCAACACCAATGTCAATGACGCAAATTCGCCACTATCGAGAACCACGAGCCGCATCCATTGGTGATGCAACACCGCCACAACCGATAACCGATGCAACCTACCGCAATGCAACACTCGCTCCACCGAAGAAACCACCCCGAAGAGGGGATCACGCCACCGGGATTTGAACCTAGGTGGATCCAGATACAAATGTTTGTCTTAATCGATCCACCCAAAACCCATTGGCTACATGAACTCGAACTCAAGCCTTATGACTTAGGGCAATATTACGTAACTCTAATTTGTAAACACTTTTGACCGAAGTAATGAATTAGAGTGTTGGTGGGGCCCCACCCTACAACAACGTCCTCGACAAGATATTACAATTTAAACCAACACAAATCGTGACCATTAACCTTGCACCGACAATGCAATTTTTATCCGCCACCATTGTTTTTAGAGCCACTACCGCCACCAACACCAATGTCAATGACACAAATTCGGCCACTATCGAGAACCACAAGCTACATCCATCGGTGATGCAACACTCACCACAACTTATAACCGCCGCAACCTACCAAAGAATGCAACACTCGCTCCATCGGTAAACCACCCCGAAGGGGATCCTGCCCACCGATATTTGAACCTAGGTGGATTCGGATACAAATGTCTATCTTAATCGATCCACCCAAAACCCATTGACTACATGAACTCGAACTCAAGCCTTATGACTTAGGGAATTATTACGTAACTCTAATTTAGATTTTCAAAATATAATGTTTCAAAAACAACAATTAGTAGAAAATATTGCGATATATTGTAGTCGATGTTGGCATTAATTAAGTGACATAATTAAATGTTGGAGGACTCCACATATTAATTCTAGTTGCGGTTTCTCATTTTCCACTAGTAATTAGTTCAATTTTTGGCATTGGAATTCTTGTTTCATCTTTGTTTTGGCAAAATATTAAGCATTGGGGAAAACATTATGTAGCAAAAAAAGTTAAGAAGTACATTGTGTAGACACAAATTTGAAAATGTATTCTTTGACAATGATAAGTTTGACTTTGTTCCTATGATAAAACAAATGTTCACATCCTAAGCCCAATCAATATAACTATCTCGATTTGTTTGTCTCTACACATTGTTTTATCATTCATCCAAGAAATATATCTCTCTTGACTTGTTTATCTTAACACATTGTTTTTTTCATTCATCCAAGAAATATCTCTCTTGACTTGTTTATCTTCACACATTGTTTTGTCGCTCATCCAAAAAATATTATTTAACTAAAGCAATAATCTATTTTCAGAATCACTCTGAAACTCGGATTTTCCACCATTAGCTATTTGTCCAAAATTGTACACTTTATAGCTATAGTGGAGTATGGCCCTCGACCCTTCCATTTAACGATTGTTGTCTAATTTTAATATCATATTTGTGTCGCTTTATTTTTCTAGATTAGCATTAACACAAATGGTTTGACCTATGGAAACAGAACTTACATGACATTCTTATGAGTTCTTATTGAAAATATGAAAACTAAAGCATTCAATGTTGTAAAATCTCTCTAAAGCATTTTCACATCAATTAGAACAACTACCACATATGCTAGAAGCACTCAAACTAGGTTTAAGAGTCCAAATCCTTTTATTTTCAATCACTTAAAAGGTCATAAAGACATACGTTAGCAAGATCGGGCCACTCCAAGCATTATCAAAGGTCTTCAAGGGACAAAATGGATATTCTAAACCTCTAAAACATGCCACATCACACTACTATCGTGTTGGATGCATTCTTATTATTCTATAGTAAGTGTAATATCGTTGTGTCAAGGGACATGAGGACACTAATAGGGGTTGGTTTAAATATGCATGCAAACTTGCACTTACACTTGGAGAATCACATGAGGCTTTTTACTCGCTCGAGGGACGTAGATAAAATTTGAATTGGTTTAGAGGGGTCGACCGACAAGGGTAGTCTAGCCTCACCCACACACTAATTTCTCTTTTTGTTATCAAATGTTTTCGTGAAGTGTATCAGTAGGTGTTTAAGGTTACTATTTGTTGGAGGGAATTACAGGTGGTGTTGAGGCTGTGTGTCCTAACAACAAACATGACACTTGTTTTTCAAGTAATCAAATGCCAATCTAAATTATAGAATCACACTGTGCATAGGTCTAAGACCATACATAAGATGTCAAGAATGTACAAAAGTTGTATGGTCCTAAACATGAGCAGTTTTTAGTTTCATAATGGAGACAACATTTTGAGATCCAAAATACATCTTTCTCCTAGTTTGCACACCCATATAAACCTTGTACCACTCTACGCAACTAAGTACTTACTACTTTGCATGTTTTAAGCAAGCGTCTTATCGTTTTAGCATAGTTACAAGTATTATTGTTTTATTCTAAATGTTCATGATTAATGCTTATTAATTAATTTAGATTAATCATAATGTAGTATTCTTTAACTTGTTTCTAATTCAATTTTATCATACTTAACTAATTAGGAATCAATTAAAACAATGGTAAGATATATTCTATTGTTCAAAGCTAGTATGAGCACTTAAAGTTTATTCTATTCGCTTGTATGCAGGGACAACAATTTGCTTGTTGAATTGTGTGGAAACCCTTTGTGGTTCAAAAATATATCTAGGAATGATTGTGTTACCTCTATTTTAATTATTAAAAAAATCTTATTGTTCGTCTCTTTTCACTTTGTTTGCAAAAGTTGACTCAAGTCATCTACTTCTCTCGCAAAGAACAAGTTCTTGTGGAACTTTGGTATTTGTGTGGGGATAAAATTACATGAAAGTTTCTCAAGCTAGACTTGTCTATTGCTTTAGCATTTAATTTTTGTCAAGGTTGTGTTAGCATTCTTTATGTTTGAGTCTCGTGATTTGAGTATCATCAAAGATTATTATTATCAAACAATTGAAAATTTTGAGTAAAATGATATGGTGAATATCAAATTTTGAGTAAAATGATATGGTAAATAATGTCTCTTTTTATTATATACTTCATTTAATCACAACCCTCTTGAACAATGGAATTAGAATTAATGTGTAGGAACCTAAATTGTCTCCATGGCCCCCATTTTATGTTAATATTTGTGACTTTGGTGCATCGTGTATGTATAGTTAATTTGGTCAAAATGAAGTGATATTAATACTCTTGTTGTAAAGAAATTACTTAGATAGATTTGAATATTTGTAGCAATGTACAGAACACCAAAACATAGTTACATGATCTCAATATGCTAGTAAAATGACTTACCCATTTCGAGGGGGCAACCTCCAAACCATACAATAAGACTCAAGTGTTTAATATGATGATTAACTACTCCTTACTACCACCTATATATACCATTCCTTTACTATGGCCAACATTGAGCCCAACCTACTAAATATATGAAAGCATAAATGAATGACATTTGATAAGAAAAGAGATTATGTAAGCCACAAGTCGACACTACATATCCAATATAACCTATAGGACTAAGGGTATAACATGCCCCTCCCCTTCGAAGTAACATTGTCCATAATGTTGGCATACCGGATGTTGTCGCAAAAATGCTTCATCTTCCCATTTTGCATCTTCACTATTCATATTCTTCTTGGCACATTGGTGACCTAGTCCATATTTGTTATCACAGTTAAAAAATAACCCTTTTGCTTGTTTTTCTTCAATTTGTTGAGGTGTCAGTTTAATTGGCCGAGGGTATGATGGTGTCAAGGTGCTATAGTCTTTGTTATTGAAAATTTTCCTTCCACTGGAAAGAATTTTTTCCTCTTCCCTATGTGCCATGATAATAGAATCAAAAACCTTAAGTGGATTAAACATGTGCACCTCATGCTCAATGTGGTCCTTAATACCCCCAAGAAATAGGTCATTTAGATACCCTTCTGTAATATTCTCCACATGCAAGGATAGGTTTTGAATTGATGAACATAATCCTTGACTGATCTTATTTTTCGTAAATTTTCTAATTAATCAAGTAATTCTCGACACGTTAGAACTATAGTGCAATTGCAGCTCTTCAATGAAAATTGTCCATGTGACACTGAGACCATTCTTATGCCTTTGAGCACATAACCAACGATACCAGATGAATTGGTCAAGTTTGAGATATAAGGATGCCATGGTCACCTTTTGTCCCAATGGGATCTAATGTAGATAAAATAAATTCTTCATTTGGTTAATCCAATTGAGTGGATCCTTTCCATCGAACTTACACATTTCCACTTTTAGAATAATTCCATGCCACCATTGGTTAGAAGATCCACTAGTTTGTGTAAAGGATCCTCCTTGGTTGGTGTGATTTGGATATGTGTGTCCATTTCCGAGAGGAACCCATGTGACTAGAATGAGAATTCATACTTGAAAGAACAAGTATCATCTCCTTCTGTGTTCATTCAAACCCCATCTTCATTTAAAATTTAAGGCTACCTTCTAGTAGAAGAAGCTCGTTGTTGAGGTTAACCTTACTCACCATATTATTAACCCTTTCCTGAAGTTGATTGACTACCTCAGATACTCTAGAACCTAAAGATTTCAAATCCATATCTTCCTTATTTGGATTCATTCCTAGAGTTGTTTGACCTTTCCCTTGGCCTTGAGTTGATCTACTGGTCATGATGTAGGGTTTGGGAATTCATAATTTTCTTGGCCAAATAGAGGGAAACGAGAGATCAAACCCTATCTTAATTTTGGCAAGCTTTTTGAAAACATAAGAAATTAGAAAAATTCCCAAAATTGTAAACTGGGTAGTGAACCTATGAAAAACCCTAAAAAAGATATAACGTTTGCAACACAAGTCCAAAAATATTTAAATTTTGAGAGGATATTACTTTACTCGATTTTAAAACACCAAAAAAATGTAGAAGTTTTTTCTACCATTTCTAAGATATAACCTGACCTTCACAAGTAGGGTTTTAATGTAGTTTTAGTTGAGATCAAGCTATGATATCACTTGTAATGAAATTACTTAGATACATCTAAATATCAACAGCAATAGAACACAAAAGAACATCAAAATATAAATATGTGATCTCAATATGCTAGTAGATTGACTTCACCACTTCGAGGGGGCAACCTCCACACCATACAATGAAACTTTAGTGCTCAATATGATAATTAATTGCTCCTTACTACCATTTATATATACCATTCCTATACTAATATAGTCAGTTGGCACTCCCATGCCCTTCTTTCTCTAATCGGTGGTCATCCTAGATGCATGTGCCCATATATCTACTCACTCCCCCACCCCTATCCTCTTTATAGATGGCGAGCCTCGGATAGTATATGTCTATTGTGAAGATCCTTAGATAATTATATAGGCACTAGGTTTTGAGCCATAACCCCGAACTATCTATCCGGATGGTGGGGTGGCGGTAGGTATGTTAGATATCCTGTCATGCCATATCTAGAATTAGAGGTTCTAAACTACGAGTACTCACCCACACCAACCCTAAACAATCTATTTGGATATATAGATATCTAGAGGGTGAGGGCTTGATCAAATAATTTCATATATATATATATATATATATATATATATATATATATATATGGCCGCATCCATCGGGGGTCTGAGTTGTATATAAAGACTCAATATAAGGCCTCTCCCTCAATACCGAGGACGACCTATTAAACATATGAAAACATAAATGAATGACATGTGAGAAGAAAAGAGATTATATAAGCCACAAGTTGGCACTATATATCCACTATAACCTATAAGACTAAGGGTGTAGCACTTGACTTTCAAAGCTTGAAACCGACCTTCACACATTCTCAAAACATCATCCATTTGATCTCTTGTACCCCTGGTCCTATCATTTTTGTCAACCTAATCATCCCATCCTTATCTTAGTGGTCTCATTATTTGGAATGAATTGTATGGTTATGAAAATTATTCCCATTTACTTTGTAACTTAATGGAAACACTTGTCTCTTTATGTTTTTCCCATTTCTAACCGTTTGGGAATCAACATGAGCTAATAAGGAGAAGTTTGAATTCAAAGTCACCTATAAATAGGCAAAGTCTTGTAGGATATGTAGAACACGGGAAACTAATTCTCTAGCTATAACATTATATTGTGGAGAGTTTTGGCTCATATTTTAAAGAGATTATTATACAATCTATTGTTTTTCAACATGTTTATTTCCATTATAAGTGTTGGTGTGTGGGATCCTATGTGTCCTCCACTCACATATGGAGGGTCATCTCACATGGGTTAGGTTTAGGGTTAGGTTTAGGGTTTGCTTATGTGTCATGCACTAGGGTTACTCAACACCCTATATGTATCCCTTCATTTGACATTTATGAGTATGCCAAGACACTCCGTTGTCTTTCTCTATGTGCAAGCTTTGTTCTATTATGCAAGTTCTTCCATTGATTGATCGATTCCTCCTTGTGATTACGCTGGAGCTATTATGTTTCCTTTAGAGTGCAACTTCATCATGGTGCACAGTTTTCGATACGATTCTTGCCAACTCTTTCATGGTATCAAAGCTGAGATCGGGTAAACGTGCATTCATCATCTGAGTTGTGATCACTCTTGGTTTCGTTATTTTTTACTCCTCGTGCAAGTTTTTTTCTATCATTATATTTGGAATTTTATTGCTAACGTCTTAACAAATTGTTCTTGGAAAATTCGAGCTTTTTGTTGTGTTCTTCGTGCATGTGCAGATCTCCTTGAGTTTTTCAGGGTTTTGAAATGCATTTTTAACTATGCCATGACTAAATCTAGCGAGATCGGCTAAAATAGAGGTTCTTTATTCTGGTTTTTAATAATTTATTAAAACTGGAAATTATTTTTAGATCTCTGTTCTTCTGGTTTTTACGTGTTTGTATGGTGGATTTTGTAGAGATTCGGAGTAAAAATTCGGTTTAAAGTTTTGGTTTTGATGCTTAATCCTGAGCTCTCTCCACCAAGCCATCTCCTCTACAAAACGAGCTACAAGAGAGCTCCTTCACCACCAACACCTGCGAGCTCCTCCTCTATTTGGATTTTCTAGCTCATTTGGGTTACTGTGGGTGCATTTTTTTCACTGTGGATTCATGTTTTTGGCGAGTCATTTTTTGCTTGGCATATTTTGAGTTTTTCAGGCTCTACCTTGAGCCATCTCCATTCCTCCTGGCTCTCCCTCTGCCCTAAGCACGTGTCCCTTCCCTACCGTGGATGTGAGTTTCTTCCCTAATCGCATGCTTTCCCAGCGTTCTCGCTCGACTCTGCAACCTCGACCCTTGGCTTCCTCCATCGCTCATTGTCCTCGGGCTTCAACCCGAGATCCTCGCCTTGAGCTCCCTCCTCCCTATCGGCCTACTTCCCACACCCATACTTAAGTGCTCGCATTTACAACCTACCCCCTATGCTCTCCCTCGACTCACACTATGACCCACGCTAAGACCCACCCGAGCCAAGTGGGCAATTAAATTCATTTAAGGAAAGTTTTCAAACACACGATAAGTTTGTTAACATTCATTTATGGTAAGTTTATTTATGGTAAGATTTTTTTCTATTTTTATAGATCTTAATAGAAATTAGTTTTGTTTGATTTAATAGATCTTAATAGATTAACGACAATTTTTTCAAATTATAGTGGAACACCACTGAAATTTGATTTTCTTTTAAAAAAGGAAAGTATTTAAAATATTGAATTAGGATTTAATTAGATCTTAATTAGTTTCTAATTAGTTGAAATTAATTAGATTTAATTAGATTATATCTAGTTTTATTAATTTCAAATTGACCTTCATTTACGATTAGTATCATTTTAAAATCGTCCTTTAAATTAACAATTAATTATCATTTTTTAACTCCCATAGCTTTAAATTTAGCTAAATTAGGCGTTTCCAAATGATAATTTTTAAGCGTTATTGTCAATTTTTTTACTAATCGTGCGCTCAAGTGTGCAGTAACACTCCGAGCTCCTATTTGTCTTTTGTGTGCTTTTCCGACATTCTGAAAATATCTTGGACTCATCTTGAGTTCATTTAAAACATTGTTTTACCCTTATTATTGCTTGCGACTAGTGAGCACATCCGCCACAGTTTGCAGCAAGGGGGTATCATTTCATGACGTGAGACGTTTTTTCTCACAACCAGGATTTGATTTCACCTCCTTCCTAGTTTTTACATTCGTGCTTGTGTATGGTGTCACTTTTTTGCGCTCCACGAAACATGATTGTGGTCTCCTCTCTTGCGTGTTATTACATTGATTACAAGGCGAGTTACCAAATGTTTCAAGACGCACACTCGGACCCGATTGTATTCAACGCACTAAACTATAAAGTGTCGAAAATAGGGGGTTATTATATTGTCCTAGGTGGTTGTGTTTCTTTTCTGCATTCCTTCTCTCTCTCCCAATTCCTTTGCTTACGCCATTCAACTTTTTCGAATGGAGATAAAAATGATTATAAAACTAAGAGGTAAAGGGTTATTCCGCATCACCATGGGAACTGAGATTGAACCAGATGATGACCCTGAAAAATCTAAGTGGTTAAACCGTAGTAATAAAGCTTTAGGTCTTCTTTGCATGTCCTGCTTTTTCCGACTTGCTCTTCCACATTGATTCGTCTCGAAACACCTAAATCTGCGTGGGAAATGCTTGATGAAATGTTTGGACAACAAGATGACATGAGAGCACATGAGTTGGAAAACGAACTACTAAGGTTAAATCCTAGTGATTTTGAAAACCTACAAGCATACTTCTCTAAGTTTGTCCACACTAGATTGTTATTAAAGGAATGTAAAGTAGAGAAGAAATATTCTATACCGATCTTGTCGATTATCTCTAAGTTAGGTGCCGAATATTCTGTCTTTGTGTCAACTTTTACGCTAGAAAAGTTACCTTGGCAAATACTTGGAAAATTCCCTCCTTTGACAGTTTTTTGTCCCAACTCATTCGAGAACAGGACAAACTCATTCAAATGGGGTCTCTCAAGTCCAAGTCACATGCCCTTGTAGCAAGTACTAGTAAGGAAAAGAAGACTGAAAAGAAGAAAGAAAAAAAGGATCAACCTAAGAAGGAAACCAAGACCAAAACTAAAAATAACACGAACGCTTCGACTTCTAAGCCTAGAGCACTGAAGACAAGTATTTGTGTTTCTATTGCAAGAAACTTGGTCATAAAGAGCATATGTGTATGAGAAAACAAATTGATCACTTTACTCATTTACTTGAGAAAAATCAAATAGGTGTTCCTGAGTCTATCAAACAAAATGCTTTGAAGGCCGAGTCTTCTATTGCAAAAGGTTCTAAATCTAATAAGAAGAAAGGAAGGACCTCTTGTAGCTAAATTTTCTCCTTTATAGACGTGGATTATAGATTTGGTGCCTCTCACCACATGGCTTCTTCGCATGTTCAGTTCTCCAACATCAAGCCTTGTGGTATGTCCCAAATCATGATGGGTAATGACACGAAAAAGTCAGTTTACGGTAGTGGATCAAGTAGAGATGGATGGGGGAACATTTAGCCAAGTGTTGAGTGTTCTTGATCTCTTTACCAATCTCCTATCAGGTTTACCAAATTACTCACCTTGGTGAAGGAATGTGAGTGGAATTTGGTCCTAAATCGGTGATTATTTGTGAGCTTAACGATAACACTACAGTGGGTGAAGGAAAGGCAGATCATCATTCATGGTTGTATACCTTATCCCACTTTACTTCGATTCTACACACACTGCCTTGCTCACTCATGCAAATGAGGTTAGTAAGCTATGGCATGAGCGTTTCGGACATCTAAATTATTGCTACCTTGAACAATTGAGAAAAAAATAAATGGTCAATGGGTTACCCCGCGAAGTTTTATAAGGGTCTTTGTGAGGGTTGTACCCTTGGAAAGCATCCTAAAAAGAGCTTTAACAAAGGAAAATCCTGGAGAGCTACTCGTCATTTAGATCTTGTTCACAATGATATTTCTACGGTCCATTTCCGTCTGCTATGTTTACTAAAGCTCTTTATGTGCTGACCTTCTATTAGCATATGGATTTTCACGCATGCAAATGACATGCAACAATGTGGGAACGAAGTCCCTCCTCAATGAAGGTGAGGTTGCCTTTATTGAAAACCAAAACTGTATTTACATATGTACATTCAAAATTGTATGTGGGGGGTGTTTTGGAACATCAATGGAAAGAAAAGAGAATGAGGGAGATGGAATGGAATGAAGGAAAGGAGTGAAATGGAAAAATGGAAGGAACATGCACGAGTTACGTAAAACAGGGCCTAATATTGCATGAGGAAGAAAGATGAATAACTAACACAAATAAAACGGAGTTTGAGTTAGCCAAACAAGAACATGTAAAAGGGAACACCCATGAGCAAGTAGAGAATCGAGCTTGATCATTGTGAACTAGAACAATCGATTAATAGCATTGACAATAAGATCAAAGATAATATTTGCATGCAAGATTTAAACACCTAACATCTAATGAACATAAGAACATCAAATGTTACAAGAGACGATGAATGAGACATA